>JAODAL010046231.1:0-31140 GCA_025379985.1 Phyllomedusa bahiana | reverse complement strand
TTGAATGGGAAAACAAGTGTCTGGCTCTTTTTTATTGGCCCGGCCCTCACTTGACACTGATTTGGGTACGGGACAAAGGGGGACCCCGGGTTTTGGAAAAAGACCCCGAAAAAAGTTTTTTAAAGGGAGCGGTGATTGGACCATGTACCATTGCTTTTAGATCTGTTTTGGGGTCTTTTTTTGTTCCCAAAAAAAAAAACCCATTACATTGACATGATCGGCTTGATGTGAAAAAAAAGAGTGGCGCTCTCGGGCTGATCCCCGTGTGTGTTTCAAAAGCTCGCTCCCCTCCATTGTTAAAAAATAAAATGAAATCTTTTCATATGGACCATAGTGCGCTTTTCCACCAAAAAAAGAGGCTTTCAGAATGCTTTCTGGTATGTTTCCCGGCAATTTGCATATTTTAAAAAAGTAAAAAAAGCAGGAGATTAAAGAGGGCGGTGCCCCGTCCCTTAATCTGGGTTATCGTCTTTTGCCTTTTGGGGCCAAGGGCCTTTGAGTTCCCACTCCCTTGTTAGGAAACTTTAGCTTACAGTGTTGGTACTTTGCAGGCATTGCGGGGAACGCAAATCACTATTATTTTTTTTAAAAGGGGCCTTTTTTTAAACCGTAAGTATTTAAGGGTTAACGGATTGGGGCCCTATACGGGCCTGTTTAACACAATGATAACAGGGTTGTAGTGTCAGAAAGTACCGTTATTCCCCACCCTCAGGTGGCTTTGTGGACCCCTTTGTTTTGTAAATTTTGCTCGAAAATTAAAGCACTGTAAGGCCATGTTCACACAGCAATGACTGGGACATAATTCAGTTAGTAATTACGACCCAAAGTGCAATATTTAGGGGTAAAATCTGTCCCAAAAATTTAAAGGTAATTACATTTCTCCTTGAAAAACCGATGGATTACTTTTCCCCATCCCTGTCGGCAAATACGCCTAGGGGGGAGTTTAATTAACTTGTGAATTTAGCAGGGGGGGTTTTTACCCGGTAGTAATGATAGACTAGGGCCCCGGGCCCGGGTGCCGGCCCCTGCGCCCCCCCCCTCTCCCCCCCCGCCCCCAGCCAAAAAGCGTAATTGAAGGGGTAAAAAAGCCCCGCAGTTAGGCTGTGTGAACATAGCCTAACTCGGGGTAATACACAGTTGCCCTTAGAGAACGTGGATTCCCAAATTCTCCCTCCATGCTTGGGGAATTTTCCCCGCGGGGGGGGGAAAAAAGAGCAGGTGAATTATTTTCACCGTGTACGTTGAGTCTTTTAATGCCCAAGTCTTGGGGCCCGGGGAAAAGTTTGTCGCCCCCCCCCCCCCCGCCGCCGCACCACCCCGCTGAAAGGCTTACGGGCAATTGCGTGGAGAAATCCGCCCCCCATATTAAAGTCGAAAAAGCCGTGGGGAACTTTTCCCTTTTTTGTTAAAAAGGGGCCCCGGAATTAAACCCAAATTTAACCTAGGGGGGAGAGAAAAAATTATTTTTCAAACCCCCCAAAGGTTCCCCAATGTCGAACTGGATTAATGCGCATTCAGTATTCCCTTCTGAAAAGACAGTGGCCTGCCCGGCGCCTTAAAACGTTTTATTTGCCTTTTTTGAAGTGTGGTTTGGGAAAGTTTTGCCTTAGCGGGGCAGTGCCCGGGAAAAAAGGACCGCGGGCCCAAGATTTTGGCCCCACTGGGAATCTGTTTGGGGCCAATATGTAGGCGCGTTTCCAATCTGTCGGGGGCCTACATTACAGGCGCCGGTAAAAACTGAGGGAACATGTGTCTTGTGCGCCAAAAAACCCCCGTAGGGATAAATAAAGACATCTCGGGGGCCGGCGTTTTTAGTAAAAAATTTCCCCCGGCGGCCAAATTTTTCATACATGTGCCTTGGGAGGATAGCCCTGACAAACACCAGATTCCACCTCAAAGTGTTATCCAAACCAACTGTTCACCAGAAATTTACAAACCTTACAGGCAGGCCGTATCTCCAGAAGGGTGGACCAGGGTGAACCCCTTCCAGTAACCTGCCCTGCCCCACTCCACTGCCTCCCTGACACCAAGGGCTGCGCTAACGGGGGCCATGTTTGGGAAATTGAGCAGTTTTGGGGGTTTGTAAGGAGCTGTGGGGCAGATTTTATCAGTTGTTGAAAAAAATTTTGCCAGGGTTTTGCCAAGTTTTTTAAAGGTTGGATTACAGTTTTATAGAAGGCAATCAGTCAATTTTGGGATAAAACCCCACGTTTATTTTTTACAATAATCAATAATAAATAAGGGTATGAAAAAAGTTTAAAAAACTGCCGGGTTTTCCCCCTTAAACCGTGAGTGTTTTTTTTGGGGCTTGCTTTCCTTTGTGTTTCTTTGTATTCAGTGCTGCTACTGCTTGCTCGTGTTGCCTTTTTTCCCGCCCCGGGAGAGCTCCCAGTCTCGCTCTTATTTCAAAAAAAAAATTTTCCCCAAAGGAAATTCCAGGGGCCCAAAAAGGTATTCACGAACTTTTTTTTTCTTTCATTTTCCACAAGATGCTTTAAAAACCCCCGACGCGTTTGGGGGGACCCTCAGGAAACCCTTTTTCAGGAAATTTTAAATTCGGGAACAAAACTTTTCCCTAAGTAAACAAAACTTAAAAACCCCGCCCACTGCTTCACAGGGGCCATGGGCTTTGTGCTTAGTTTTTAAACCCTTTTGGATAGCTCAAATTTATTGTTTCCAAATAGAATCCTTTGTTTTCCCAAAACCAGCTATTGTTTTTTTAAAATGCAGGTCTCCAAAACGTTTATATAATTATATTCGAAATTGTTTGGCAGTTTTGCAGGGATTAAAAAACATGAGTTTTCCCAAAATTTGTTTCCCATGCAATATTGCTGATTTTCTAAAATGTTTTGTTTAAAACTTTTTTGACAGTTTTTCAAGTATATACATGAGATATGTCTTTTTATTCATCCCTCTAGGGCGTTTATATAGTAAAATATTAAAACAAATGTTTGGAAATTTTTTGCGGGTTTTAACAAATTGGGATTGAAAAATGCTTAAGGGAAATTATATGCTGTTTTTCTAAAATGATGAAATTAAAAACGTATGCTTTAAACGTTGACAGTTTTTCAATGTAATACATGAGATCATGCCCTTTTTATTCTCCCTCTGGGGCTTTTATATAGTAATGTTAAAACACATGTTTGGAAATTTTTGCAGGTTAACAAAGGGGATTGAAAAATGCTTCATGCAATATATTTTTATTTTCTAAAATGAATGCATTTACGTTTGCCCAGTTTTTTCAATGTATTTTACATGGATAATGTCGTTTATTCTCCCTTTTGGGGGAAGGGGGGAAATCGCATGTAAGAATAAAATAGGCCTCTCGTAACCTTACTTTATGTTCCCAATCCCCCCTCTATGGGGGCTTTTTTAAACCCTTTCCATTATGCCACATTTTTTAAAGTTTGCAACCCTGCTTTCTTTGGGGTTTCAACGAAATGTCGGGAGCCCCTGATAAATTTACTTTTTTGGGTTTCGTATCCCTGCCAGGTGTTCTGAAATTTCTATGCTTAAATTTCCTTATAGTACTGCCTTTTGAAATGGGAAAGTTTGCAATGGGTGATACAAATGTAAAAGATAACGTGGTCTGTTTCGCAAGTTCGCATACTGCTTCAATTTAAAATCCTTGTATTGGTGCTGGGGGGCGATTTTTTCCCCCTTCACTATTATGTTAAAAAAATTTACTTTCTGTTTTTTCAAAAATGGGAAACAGCCACATTTTTGGGCAACCTGTATAATTTTGTTGCTCATAAAAGTACGGGGGGGGAAGTTTCATTCGTAGAGTTTTACCTTTTTTTGGGCACACTTTTTTAACCCCCTTTTTCCACATACTTTTTTTAAAAATTGATCTTGACGTAGTTCTCCCAATTTTATAGAAGATGTTTTTTTTTCTATTTTAATCATCACTGAAAACCCCGTTAAAAATTACTACTTGTTCTTTCACTCTGCCCCCCTTTTTTCTTCTCTTTTTTTCCATAAAAGTCCTTTTGGGTTTCATTTTTTTTTCCCTTTTTTTAAAGGGTCATTTAGGAGGTGTGTTGGGTCCCCCCTACTCTTCCCTGCCTTGATATTTCTTTTTTCTTCCGGGGAAATCCCTACCCAGGGAAAAGCTCTCCTAGCTCTAATATTTCCCCCCTTTTGGGGATCCCCGCTATTGATGTTTTGGGTGTTTAAATTTTTGGCCTGTAAAAAGGTGTATTCCCCCCAATTTGCGGTTTTCTATTAGTTTGGAGATATTTTCCCCTTGGTCAGGTACGTTTTTAAACCCCAAAAAACCCGGGAAATAAAATTTTTTTCTGAATTATATAAAATATGTAAATTTTTAAGTTACATGATTGTCATTGGGGGTACCCCAAAAATTTAGGGATGGCCGTCCCCATCGCAAACCCCCCCCAAAACCAGGGAGGCGTCGATGTAACGTCCTTTCCCATATGATGTTTTTCCCCCGTAGGGATTATTGCAACCATCAGGGCCTGCTGTTTCCCACCACCCCCATGTAAAAAGTTCCCCAATTTAGTGGGGGATGGGGATGCCCCCTTTGGTGCTCCTTCTATCTGTAGGTAAAAGGATCTATAAAATTTTGAAATAATTGTTTTGCAGCAGGAAGTGGGAACACTTTTTTAATGGAAATTTTTTTTTCCCTCATAACGAATTTCCCTTTTATTTTTACTAAAGAAGTATTCAAAAGCTACAAAAAGCAAAGTGGTGTGGTATTTTGGAATACAGGTTAAAAAACCATCACATGTCAGCCAAATGTATAAGATGGGGACCATACAAATTCCTAAAAATTTTTGAGGAACTTGTGCTATCATTAAATTTAACTGGGATACCTGAAAAATTTGGGTTTGGGAGACAATCGTCCCCCCAAAAAGCTGGTCTCTAAACTTAAAGGCCCCATTACTTGAAAGTAGGGGGGTTGGTTTAGGGGGAAAATGATTCTTTTGTGTTTTTGGTATGCGTAAAAATACGGAATAAACCGGATTTTTCCCCTGAAAATATTTTTTTTGTTTTTAAGATAGTACCCCTTTAGTTTTTACCCCTTCTTAAAATTTTAAATTTCCAATTTTATTTTCGGGTTTTTCAGTGGGGTCAGAGTCAAATTTTGCGATAGGTTTTTTTATTTTGGGGGGTTTTCCCAAAAATTTGTTTATTTTAAAAACCCATCGTCTAATACAATTTAATTTGGGGGCCCCCCCCTTTATCGGGTTTTTTTAAAAGAAAAAATTTCCTATTTCCCTCAATTTTTAAACCCTTTTTTTTTGGGGGAATATGGAGATTATTCCAATTTTTCTTATTTTCCTTTTTTTGTTATTTCCAACTCCCCAAGGGCTTTTCAGATCCCTCTCCATTGCTTCCTGAAACGCTTTTAAAGGCGGGACCCTCGCTTTGTTAGGGTTTAAAAAATTGATGGGTTGGTCATCTTTGGCTTTTACTCCCTTCTTTCTTCTTCTTTTTCCCAAATCATTTTCCCAAATCTAATTCTTTCAGTTTTCCTAGCGATTTTTGTTCCTAAAATTTAATTTTTATTTTTCATTGTACTCCCTACTTCTTACCTTTCCTCTTACTTCCTAAAATTTCTTTTTTTCGCCCCTTTTATTATTATTGTGAAAATCCCTCTTTACATTTTAACGTCTCGAAAAAACGATTTATGTCCGCATAGTGTTGAAAAAGTCACATTTTTGGGTTTGGGGACAAAGTTAAAGCCCTTTTATTCAAAACTTCCCAATTTTGGTGCACTACTTAAAATTTGTTGGCGTCCAAAACTCCCAAAATTGCCCGCCGAAACCTTTCTCTAGGCTTTTTGGGCGCCCCTTGAAGGTTCTTCTTTTTTTGTTTTGGCCCTTTGTTTCGGCCTCCTTTTTTCCCTTTTTCTTTGTCGTTTTTTGGGGGTTTTTCCCGGGTTTTCTCTGTGCCCCCCTTGTTTTTTACTTTCCCCAAAATTTTGGTATTTCCAAATCCGATTTCCCCCCGGGTCTGATCTTTTTTTTATAGGGAAAAGAGATCCGTTTCGGAAAAGCTTACTCCCCCGGACCCTGCTTTTACGTCCTCGTTTTCCCTTTTTTCAAAAGGTTTTGGGGGGGTTTTTTGATCTTTCCTGGTGCCAAGTATACCTTTTTTCCCTTTTTGGTAGCCCTCTATATCCCTTTGATACTTTTTTTTTTTGGGTTTGTTTACTTTAATTTCTTCTATTTTTCAATATATTTCTCCATTCTATTTTTAAACCCCCCTTTTATTGGGGATCTTTTACATGTTAATCCAGTTGGGTTTGTAGTTGTTTGATTTTTTCCCTCAAATTTTTCAATTTCTCATTTTTAAAACCAAAATTTAAAAGGTTGTTTAAATTTTTAAAGAGCATTCTTTTTAATTTTCCCTTTCCATAGGTCTAAAAATTTTTGGTGAAAACAAAAAAATAGGATTTTTTTTAAATTTTCTCAGTCCTTCGGGAACCCTTCTTTTTTTTAAATTTTTATTTTTTTGGGGAAATTTGTGGTCCCCCGGGATTTTAAAGTTCTTGAAATTTTGTTTTTTTTCCGGGGCCCTTTAAAAAGGGTTTGCATTTTCTCTTTTCCCCCCCCGGATCGTTCTTGACTAGGGAAACACCGGGTTTAAATTTTTACTGCCCGATCCATTTTTAAGTTTGTGCTTGGGGGCCAGGGGGTTTTTTAAAAAAAAACCGTTATCTTGTTTTGGGTTGGTAATCTTAGCTGTAAAATATATTGGGAGCCCCAGGGGTTTTTTATGAGCACTAAAAAATGCTAAACCACGGGAAATATGGGGGGGGGGGGGGGGGGGATGCAGCTATCTTCCCCTGGGGCCTTGAATTTTAGTCCCAAAAAAGAATTAAAACCCGGCCCGCTTACCCCCTTCCCCCGTGAGTGTTTTTGTCGGGCTTGGCTTCTCCTTTGCTTTTTTTTTGTATTTAGCTGCTGCTACTGCTTGCTGTGTTGGGCCCTTTTTTCCCCTCGGAGAGCCCGCCGTCCCCGCTCCTTACTTAAATCAGAAAATTTACCCAAGGGAAAATTTCCCGCGGACCAAAGGTACTTCACGAACTTTTTTTTCATTTCATTCTTCCACAAAAATTGCGTTTAAAAAGCCCAGGGGTTTGGGACCCCAGGCCCCTTTTTCACGGCATATAAATTTTGACACAAAACATTTCCTAAGTGAACAAACTTAAAAACGGGGCACTGCTTTAATGGGGAAAGGGCCCTGTGCTTAGATTTTTTAAAACCCCCGGGTAGTCAAATTCTATTGTTCCCAATAGAATCCTTTTTTATTGAAAACGCTTTTTGTGTTATTAAGAGGGTTCCTTTGTTTTAATTAAAATTTTTTTATTTTGACATTTGTTTGGCAAATTTTGGATTAAAAACTGAGATTGCAAAATGTTCAAAGGGAATATATGCTGATTTTTAAAAAAGATGCATTAAACGTTTGACAAATTTTTTTTAATGTATATTTTAAAAAGAGATCATGTCTTTAAAACATGCCCTAGGGCGTTTATATAGTATAATTTAACACTTTTTGGCAATTTTGCAGGGGTTTAAAAACATGGGGTTTGTAAAAAAACTTCATGCAATATAAGGTGATTTTTAAAAAAGTATGCATTTTAAAAGTTTTGGATTAAAGTTTTACGTTTTTTAATGTATATACATGAGGGTCAAAGTCGTTTATTTCCTGCCTCTGGGGCGGGTTTTTTATAGTTATGTTCAAAACATGTTTGGGAAAATTTTTCGGTTAACAACATGGGATTGCAAAATGTTCTGCAATATATGCTGATTTTCTAAAAAAAGAATGCATTTCCCTTTGACAGTTTTTTCAATGTATGTACAGAGATTTTTGTTTGTTTATTTATGCCTTGGGGAAGGGGGTATCGCATGTAAGAAACCAAAAGGGCCTTTCGGGAACCTTTCTTTATGTTTCCCCAAACTCCCCCCCTATGTGGCTTATTTTTCCCTTTCCAAATTTTGCCCAAAAATTTTAAGATGCAATCCTGCTCTTTATGTTGGGTTTAAAAGAAATGTTTTGGATTTCCCCTTTATAAAATTTTTCTTGTTTGTTTCGTATGCCCCCGCCAGGTTTTTCTTTCCAATTCTTGCTTAAATTTCCTTTTTAGTAATTTCCCTATGTATAGGGGGATTGCAAGGGGGGCATACAATGTAATAATTAAAAAGGTCTGTTTCGCAGGGTTTGCATAAATGCTTCAATTTAAATTTTTCTTTTATTGGTGCTGTTGGGGGAAAAGTTCCCCTTAAATATTTGTTACACAAATTTTAAAACTGTTTTCCCACATGGGAAACCCGCCCATTGTTGCAAACCTTTTATTATTTCTGTTTCCCCATATAAGTAAAATGGGGGGCAGATTTAAATTTGCTAGAGTTTTACCTCTTTTTTGGGACCATTTTTTCCCTTTTTCCCACAAAACTCTTTTAAAATTGCATCCCTTTGGGGGGTAGTATCCCGCAAAATTTTTTTTTGAAGATGTTTTTTATTTTTTTATAAACATCACTGTAAAACCCCTTGAAAAAACTACTTGTTCTTTCACTTTTTTGCCCCCCTTTTCCCTTTTCTTTGTTTCCTTAACAATCCCGTTGTTTTTTTATTTTTTACCTTTTTAAAAGCCCTTTATCTGGAGGTGTGTTGGGTTACCCCCCACTCTTCAACCTGCCCTCGATAATACATTTCTCTTCCTGGAAATCCCCCATCCAGGGAAAAAGCTCCCAGCTCTTTAAAATTTTTTCCCCCCTTGGGGGTCGCCCCTATTGTATGTTTTGGGGTGATTACTTGTGGCCTGTAGAAATGTTTTTCCCCCAGTGCGGTTTTTCTATATTGTTTGGGGTATAATTTCCTAGGTCAGGGGACGCCCTTTTAACTCCCGTATGCGAAAAGCGAAACAGGGCCAGGTTTTCTATTACATTGTATGCCCCCCATTGCAATCTCCTATACATAGGAGTTTCTTTTAAAGGGAAATTTTTTGCAAAAAGAATTGCGAACACCTGGCAGGAAAACGGGAAAAAAACAAGTTTTAAAATTTTTCAGGGGGGGCATCCAGGAAATTTTGTTGAAAAACTGGAGGGAGGATTGCATCTTTTTTTAAATGTGGATAATGGAAAGGGTAAATTAAAACCACATTTGGGGGGGGAGATTGGGGGGGAAAAAAAGTAAGGGTTTCGGGGAGGCCTATTGGATTTTTTCATGCGATACCGCTTCCCCAAAAGGGAAAGAATAAATGACTTTATCCATGTACATTTTCATTGAAAAACTTTTCAAAAAGTTTAATGCTTTTTTTTAGAAATAGCATATAAATTTCATGAAGCCCTTTTGCAAAACCCCTTTTTGTTAAAAAAACCTTTCAAAAATTGCCAAAACATGTGTTGAACATTTTACTATATAAAAAGACCCCGGGGGAGGAATAAACGACATGGGTTTTCATGTATATACATTGAAAAAAACTGTCAAAAGTTTTTAAAGATAAAGTTTTTTAAAGCTTAAATTTTAGAAAATTTAGCATTTTTTATTGATGAAGGTTTTCCTTTTCCCTGTTTTTAACCTGCAAAATTTTCCCAAAAAATGTGTTGAAAAATTACTATAATAAAAGCCCCAGGGCATGAATTAAAAGACCCTGAATTTCATGTATATTCATTGAAAAAATGTCAAACGTTTAATGCATACATTTTAGAAAATCAGCAAAATATTTTCAGGGAAACCCTTTTGCAATTTTCATGTTTTTAATTGCAAAAATGCCAAAAATATGTCGAATATTTTATTATATAAACTTAGGGAACCCGCATTTTAAAAACCCCCAAAAGCTGTTTGCAAAACAAAGGTTTCTATTTTTGGAAGGGAATAGAATTTTGAGCTATCCAAGGGGGTTTAAAATTTAAGACACCCCCCTTTAAAATTGATGCAATTTAAGTTTTTTTTTAAATTTGTTCAAATTAGGGAAATGTTTGTGTCGAATTTATATGCCGTGAAAAAAGGGTCCTGGGGGTCCCGAAACGCGTCGGCGGGGTTTTTTTCGTAAACTTGGGAAGAATGAAAAAGAAATAAAAATTTGTGAAGTACTTTGGTCCGGGGGAATTTTTCCCTTTGGGGAATTTTTGTTTTGAAAAAAAAAAGTTTAAAATAAAATGATTCCGAAAATTGGGGGGGACAGTATGTAAACCCGGGTTTTTAAGAGAAAAATGAGTTTTATACAAAAGTTATAAAAGTTATAAGATTTTACCTGTAAGTATTGTATCCCCGAATTTCAGCCCTGAGAAAAACCCTTTAAAAAAATGGCGGAAAGAATTCGAGAAACTCTTAGGGCGCCATTCCCCGGGAGTGGAAACCCAAAAGCCCGTCCCACGGCAAAACCGTGCAGTGGGGACTGGGTGCACGGGTTTTCCCTAGAGCCCATTGGGCTCATTTTCAGCCGGGTTTTTCAGGCGGTCTGAAAAACCCCAAACGGCCCGAAAAACCCGGGCCGGAAAAAAACCCCGGGCCCGGGGGGCCCTGCCCTTTTGGGGCAAGGAAACACTGTTTTTAAAGGAAAGGTTTTGGGATGCCAGGAAGGAACGGTTTCTGGTTTTTATTTGGTGATGTTAGGGGGGATATTTTTATATATAAAATAAAATTTATATATATTATATATATATATATATTTTATATATATATATATTTCAACCTAAAAAAAAATTTGGGGGGGACACGAAACCCAAATTTCCTGGTCAGCTTTAAAAAAAAGCAAAGGTGTTTGGGGTTTTGTATCTCGCCCCTCAGTCCAAGGGGTTTGAAGTTAAAAAGGGCAAAGAACCCCTTCCCCGGGGGATAAGTTAAAAGCAAACAGAAATCTGAACTAAGAAATGAAAAGGGAAACCTTTATGTGTATTCCCGTAACAGGGCTTGTTTTAATAACAAGGACATAAAAAAAGAATAAATACTAAATCAGAAATTTGTGTGTAAACAGGGCTTTTGGACTTTAAAAAGAAACAAGGGAAAACAAAGAGTGGGAAAAAAAAGGGGGGGGGGGAAAATTTGCACCATCAGGGCCAAATTAAAATAAAAATTTTATATAAAACAGAAATTTTAAATTTAATATAATTTGGTCAATAGTCATTTATTTTGACTAGGGATTACAATCCACTCTGACTATTTGAAATCAAATTATTTAAAAAAATTACCAAAGAAAAAATAATTTTATTGTTTCTAAGTGCAGAAAAAAAAACATTGGGGCCCCGGCTATAGGTTGAAAAACCCCAAAAAATTTTAAAAAAAATTTAAAAAAAAAGGTTTTTTTTTTTTGTGGTAAAAACTCTTTAGTTGTAGGGAAATGTTCTCCTCTTTTAGATCTTCTTAGACTTTTTTTTTTTAAAAAAAAATGAGTTTTAAAGCAGGATAGTGCAGAGGTTATTTTGCCCCCCCCTAATGGTTGATCCCTTTGGGGGTGATAGGACTTGGGGGGGGGTTTCAAAACACCCGAGGGCCCCTTTCCCGTATTAAAGCCGGTGAAAAAAAGGGCGGTCAGTGATGCGTGCTTAGGCCCGACATTGCGATCAACACTGGGCGCAGAGTGGATCAACATGGCGCAGGGCGTGGTTTGGGTTGTGCAGACATTTTGGGGGTCAATGCATAGCTCCTCCCTTTTCGTTAAAGCTTTGTTGTCTGTGGCATCTCCTGGCACCTTCGTAATCCCCATTAAAATCTTCGGGCTCTTGGCCCCTTTGAAAACAATCTTGAATCCTTGCAAAGGGAATCCACAAAAATGACCTCATTTATTTGCAGTTGTTTGAGCTGTGGGGGGTGGGGTGGCATAGCACTCTTTATTTCCCAGTCACAAAATGCTTTAGTCACATAAGGCAGTAGAAAAAATTTTGTTTTCCTCCCGTTTTTTTTCTTCACCACCCTGCAGTGAAAAGAATGTTTGATTGGGACAATCCAGTAATAAAAAAAAAACAAAAAAAAAAAAAAAAAAACTCTGTTTCCCTATTGGCCTTTGAAGCTTTCTGACCCCAGCAAGAATGTTTTTCTTTAGAATAAAAAAAATTCTCATCACATGACAATTAAATACTATTTAAAATAAGATTCCTTTTAAAACCCCCTTATATTAGAAATTTGGGTTTAAAATCAAAAATAAAAAAAACAAAGAACAAAAAAAAAATCATATCATCCTTCTAATCTGTAGCACGCAAAATTCAAAAACATTCTCCTATCACTAAAATTTTTAAAAGCTCTTCTCTGTTTCTTATTTTTGTGTGGTGCAATTTATATATTCACATAATTCATGATTTTCTTTACCATTAAAAAATTATCTGCATTGGGGCCCAAAATTGCCCCCCTAGATTTTTTTTTTATCTAATCTGCACCCGAATAAAACCCCTTCAATGCCCTTTTTATGTCATATAAAAAAATATAAACCCTAATTTCCCTTCAACTGTGTTGCATCTTTTCCCATGGTCATACGGCTTTTAAAAGGAAAAAAAATTAAATTAAGCCTCATATAATATAATTATTCTTGATCAGTTTAACAGGTCATCTAGTCAAGTAGTCACAGTAAATTTTCTTAAAAATCAATTTCTATTGTTAGGCAAACGTTTTGTGGTTTATCTGCCCTTGCAAACAATTTCATAAGGATTCATGAATTTGGGATATATTTGAAATAAAGCATTAATCAAAACAAAACAAGGACCCAAGGGCCCCCCAAATTTAAATCCCAATTTTCCCCACTTTTCCTTCAAAAAAAAAAAAAATTAACTCTTTATCCCTTGGAGCTCCAAAAAAAAAAGGAAAAAAAAAAAAAAAAAAATGACCCTTTTAATAAGGGGCTGCTCAGTCATTTTTTTCTGGTTGAACCAAAACCTTTAAAAAAAAGCATAGGGGGGGGGGTATACCAAAAAACCCCCCAAAAACTTAAAATTTAAAAAAATATATATAATATATCTTTTTTATGCCCCCGGGGGTTTGTTTAACAAGTTATATCACTGAGGGCTTTTTTTTTGAGATTCCGATCATAGGGAAAACTTCTTTACTCCTGCAAAATAAACAGACAAAATTTTAAAACATCCCCCCGCAGAAATGTGGGGAAAGGGAAAAAAAAAATATTAATTAGAAAAGGGTTCCCTCGTGCCCTGCCGGGGAAACCCGGGAAAATGGCTATAGAATTTTAAAAAGAAAAAAAAGGGGTGAAACAAAGGTCAAAAATAAAATGTTTCACACAAACAGGGGTATTCAAATGAGCCCCAGTAAAAACCAAGTGTTTTTTTTTTTCTTTTCTTGTTGTAAAACCCCAAATTTTTAAAGGGCGTCTACTCCAATATGTTACTCCCATAATCCCGGAAAATTAAAATTCAAAACCCTCATCTTTGTTCATTTAAAACAAATTTTCTCGATTAACCACCTTTTAACCCCAAGCACAAGAATTTATTTATAATTTTACGGACAAATAAAAATTTCCTTATTGTTCAATCAAATATGCAACAATGTAAACCTTAAGCTTTTCTGCAAAATACATACCCCCGCAATATAAGGAGCTGTTAAAAATGTTTCCTTTTTGACCAAAAACAAGGGCACATGCAGAAAATTTTTAAATTATACAAAAGATGCAAAATTTATATACAAAACTGATATTGATATTTTTTCCTTTGGGTTAACCCCAAAAACCCCCCTTTACACAAATTCCCCCCCTGGCCCTCTTTATGGGGAGGACTTCAATTTTTCCCCCACCGCCTTGTTTAGGGGGGGGACCTTAAAAAAAAATTACCCACACCCCCTGTTACCGGGGGGGGGGGACTTCAAATACCCCCACCCGCTGTCTACGGGGGGACTTCAAATTTTTTCCCCACCCGCTGTCCCCGGGCAGCAAACATGGAAGAGGTGGGCGGTTTCTTCTGTCAGGGTTTCCTGAAAACCTACAACACCTTAACCCTCACACTCTCTTGCCTCTCCCTCTTGGGAAACCCAAGCTTCTCACGGGACCTTCTTTTCTGTCTTTTCTTTTTCCCCCACAATTTTGGACCTCATGCTCCAACATCTCGACTTCCTCTCCTTTATTGCCTCAAAAGCAACCTGAAAACCAAACTGTTCTGGGCCTATAACCTGCTTTAAAACCCCTTGCTACTACTCCCCCTAGAAACATGTCTACCCCCTTTTTCCCTTTTGTACCAGTTGTTTTAGTTATTTAAAATTGTCCACCTTTTGTACTTGTTTGACCCACCCTTTTTATATAAAAACGCAAATATACCCGCGTCTGGAAAAACTAATTAAAAACAATGAACACTTTAAACAAAAATATTTACATTTGTAACATTGCCCCTGTCCCCCCAAAAAACCCTTTTCCTACCCTTTTTCTGAGCTGAATAAACAGGCAGAATTACCTTTGGGTGCAAAACACTGATATCTGTTCCCTTTTTCTTTAGTAGCTCTGCAATCACCAAAGGAAAATCTGCAAAATTTCTTTCCCCTTTATTCTGCTTAAAAACATTGTGACCACTTTTTGGTCAAAACACCCGCGGGAGCTCGTTCCACCCTTTTTATCTAACCCGATTCACTAGTAATCACTGTTTTCCCTTTAAAAACCCGAATGTTTTACACAATTTTTCCCCATTTTCTGGATTATGGTTTTCTCGAATTGACTGGTAAACCTTCTGTGTATTTCCCGTCCCCAGCGCCAGATTTTTTGTTTTGCCAAGTTTTGGGAAGGTTCGGATTACAGTTTATAGAAAGGGCAAAACAGTCAATATTGATATAACACAGCTTTATTGTTACAAAAAAATCCAATAATAAATCAAGCATGATAAAAAGATAAAATAAAATGATTTCCGAAAATAGGGGACCCGTATGTACAGTTTATAAGAGGGAAAAAAGAGTAATACAAAAGTTATAAAAAAGCTTTTTAAGACTTTACCTGCGGTATTTTATCTCGAATTTCAGCCTGAGAAAAGTAAAAAAGATTTGGGGGACGAATTCAAGGAAAAACTTAGGGAGCCCCAAACTTTATGTGTATGGACGTCTCCCTTTCCAGGAAAAGGAAAGGTTTTGGTTTTCATGGGTGATGTTAAAGATATAAATATATTTTCAAAACCCAAAAAAATGGCGGGCAGACCCCAATGCTGTGTCAGCTTTTAAAAAAAGCCAAAGGGGTTTTTTGTGTTTCTCCCCCCCTCAGTCCCAAAAGTTCGAAGTTAAATAGACAAAGACACCTCTTCACAGGAGATAAGTTAAAAGCATATAGAAATCTGAACTAAGACAATGAAAGGTAAACCTTCATGTGTATTCAGTCAACAGACTTGTTTGAATACACAAGGACATACAAAAGAATAAACACTAAGTCAGACTGTGTGTGTAAACAGGCTTTGGACTAAAAGAAACAAGCAAACAATGAGTGAAAAAAACAGACAACTTTGCACCATCAGGGGTAATTACATAAATTTGATATAAAACAGAAATAATTCACTATAATTTGGCTCAATAGTCATTTACTTGGACTAGCATTACACCAGGATCTTCCTATCCACATTGAGCAGCGCTATGGGACGCCAATTCTCAATGTGGAATGGATCTTTACCCTTTGACAGAATGATAAGAGTCAATCTCCTTTTTGACTTTGGCAGAGTCCCCGAGGAGAGACACTCATTTATTACCTCAGTCAAGAGGAGAACCAAGCTCTCAATCGCGCCTTAACTTTCTCTTCTCTGATCTCTCCTGTCAAATCATCAAGGGAGAGGTTTACTCCTGGTTCATGAACGGCCTCAGCCAAGAAAGCCGAGCATTTGTCTTCATCCAGTTCCCTCCTACACAAGAGATGCGAGTAGAAGGACCTAATGATCTCTTATCTGGACCGTTTCAGAGATCCCCTACTGCCCTTTAGGCCCGTTACAATTCTTGTAAGGGTCGGGTGAGTAGTATTTCCCAAAGTCTCTCTCAAAAACCAAGGATGTGTGTCTATCGTTCTGACATCCCTTGAGCAATGATTTGACCCTCGAGATCTCCGCGTGGCTACCTCCAATCGAGACCAACTGCTCGAATTTCCTTCTTAGACTCTAATACAGTCGGTACCTGTTTAGTATCCTAAGGATCGAGGTCTTTGAATATTATCCACCACTCTGATTTACTGCCGAATAGGCCCATTAAAAGTACCTGAAGGAAGTCCTCGAAGGATTGTCTTATCTCAGTTTATTCCAGGATCGACAAATTCAGATTCCAATAGCCTCTCCCCTCGCAAGGGGAGGAAACTATCTATTCTAAACCTGCACTGAAAACCCCTATGGAAAGTGAATACCTCTGGGGTGTGCCTGATGTGGACATCCACCAGGCGAGCTTCGATGACTATTTTACTTAATGCAATGCCATCATAAGCCTCACCTCCTGATTTCCAGATTTTGTGGAATCAACACCCGATGTTCGATCATCGATTGAAATTAATCTCCGATTCCCATTAAAGTTTATGGGAGAGGAAGACCAGGTTCATTATTACACCCAAATAGGTGATGTGAAGATGTAATTAACATCCACAACAGTAAATTGGATACGTGGTACATCAAGACAATTGGGCTACAAGAGGAACCGAAAAAAATTCACAGGTTAAAATAATCAATTCCGTTCAATGGCTAACCGAAAAACATAAGGACAGCTTAGCCACAGCAGGTACAACAGTAGCAGCTGCTACGGGGCCACTTTGACACAAAACAAGACACCGGTATAGGAAATGGTAACTGGCAGGAGACCCCTATCACTTTTTGCACCAGGGACCAACAACTTGTCATTAGTGTTGAGCAATTATAATCGACAAAGTTGAAATCGGCACGGTTTTTATGTTGATCGGAATTTTCCGATCACGCGATAATTTAGGTGAGAATCTGCGCATAATCTATTAATATCGCGCCATTTTCGGCGCTTCCTGTCATTTTGGCGGCCAGCAAATCAGCTTAGAGAATAGAGCAGGGTGAGCTGGGTGTGCGACGTCATGACTGTGATGTGTATGGTTGTGATTGGCTGGAAAAATCACATGACCTCGTTTTACATAGAACAGCCCTTCCTGTTCAGCATCAGTGTGTGTCTGTGTCTCATAAGAGCAGGACGTATGTCAGCTTTCTCCTCAATACAGCTCAGCGACACAGTTCTCTTTGTTCACAGAGACAACTATGCTTTTAGCTGTGAACATTAGAACATAGGTAGATTAGAGAATTTCAGTTTTTAGTTTAGGGGGGGGGGTGCGGGCGAACACAGGCAGACAGGCAGGCAGGCTTTTGAAAGGAGAGTGTATATTGTGTAGTCCAGACTGCTTTGAATCTGCATTGAAATGGCTTTTTATTACCAGTTTTTGGTGAAATAGTACCTTGTATTTTGTGCAGCCTGTACTTATATTAGGATACAGAACTTTTCTAGTAACTGCAGGTGTATTTGATAGGTGCAAAACCCACCTTTTATTATCCGTACACAATTTAATTAGTTTTTTTTTTCACTTTTGTGCAGCCCAGTTTTGTTCAAAGACCCACTTTGTACTTACAATAGGATACAGAACTTTTCTAGTCACCGCAGGTGTATTTCATAGGTGCAAAAACCACCTTTTATTATCCGTACACAATTTAAATAGGTTTTTTTTCACTTTGGCGCAGGCCATTTTTGTTGAAAGACCCATCTTGTACTTATATTACCATACAGAAATTTGCTAGTAATTGCTGTTGTATTTCATAGGTGCAAAAACCACCTATTATTATCAGTACACAATTTAATTACGTGTTTTTCACTTTGGCGCAGCCCAGTTTTGTTCAAAGACCCACTTTGTACTTACAATAGGATACAGAACTTTTCTAGTCACCTCAGGTGTATTTCATAGGTGCAAAAACCACCTTTTATTATCCGTACACAATTAAATTAGGTTTTTTTCACTTTGGCGCAGGCCATTTTTGTTGAAAGACCCATCTTGTACTTATATTACCATACAGAAATTTGCTAGTAATTGCTGTTGTATTTCATAGGTGCAAAAACCACCTATTATTATCAGTACACAATTTAATTACGTGCTTTTCACTTTGGCACAGCCCAGTTTTGTTCAAAGACCCACCTTGGACTTACAATAGGATACAGAACTTTTCTAGTCACCTGAGGTGTATTTCATAGGGGCAAAAACCACCTTTTATTATCCATACTCAATTAAATTAGTTTTTTTTCACATTTGCGCAGGCCATTTTTGTTCAAAGACCCATCTTGTACTGATTTTACCAAACAGAAATTTGCTATTAATTGATGTTGTATTTAATAAGTGAAAAAAAAAACTATTGTCAGTAAACAATTTAATTATGTGCTTTTCACTTTGGCGCAGCCAGTTTTGTTCAAAGACCCACTTTCTATTTACAATAGGATACAGAACTTTTCTAGTCACCGCAGGTGTATTTCATAGGTGCAAAAACCACCTTTTATTATCCGTACACAATTTTAATAGGTTTTTTTTTCACTTTGGTGCAGGCCATTTTTGTTGAAAGACCCATCTTGTTCTTATATCACCATGCAGAAATTTGCTAGTAATTGCTGTTGTATTTCATAGGTTCAAAAACCACCTACTATTATCAATACACAATTTAATTATGTGTTTTTCACTTTGGCGCAGCCCAGTTTTGTTCAAAGACCCACTTTGTACTTACAATAGGATACAGAACCTTTCTGGTCACCGCAGGTGTATTTCATAGGTGCAAAAACCACCTTTTGTTATCCGTACACAATTTAAACATTTTTTTTTCACTTTGGTGCAGGCGATTTTTGTTGAAAGACCCATCTTGTACTTATATTACCATACAGAAATTTGCTAGTAATTGCTGTTGTATTTCATAGGTGCCAAAACCACCTATTATTGTAACGGACTTGGTAGTGGATCCGCTGGACCACCGCAAGCGATTATGTAAGCCACGCCAGGGAGCGGAATCTAAGTAGGTCCCGGTTTTCACCAGAGCAAGCCGCAAAGCGGGATGGACTTGCTGCGGCGGGAGTCTACTAGGTCGCTACCCCTGACGTGACTTGCTTGCGGTGGAAGCCAAGGGTGAGTACAGAATCGTCAGGCGTAGGCGTAGTCGTGGACAGGCGGCAAGGTCAGGGCAAGCGGCAAAGGTTCGGAGTCGGTAAACGTAGGCAGAGGTCAGAATACACGGCCAGGCAGTAGATACACAGGAACGCTTTCTCTAGGGCTCGAGGCAACAAAGATCCAGCAGGAAAGTGACGTGGATCCCAAAACTATATAGGGTCCAATTACCGGCGCACTGTCCCTTTAAATTTACAAGAACGGGCGCGCACGCGCATTCCGGCCGACAGGGGAAGAGAGAGACACAGGAGCGAGGTCAGGTGAGTGGATGGGATGGGTGCAAGCACGGCCAGCAGCACCGTCCGTGGCGCCACCCGCATCCGCCGGGCGCCCGCAGGGAGGGACACGGGTACGCCCGCGGTCCGTGCAGCGGATCGCGGTGCGACCCGTTACAGTACCCCCCCCCCTTAGACCTCCCCTCCTTTTTAGGCTGCAAAAACCTGCAGATGAGATCATGATTTAGGATGTTAGATTCTGGCTCTCAGGATCTCTCCTCGGGTTCGAAGCCCTTCCAATCCACGAGGAAGAAACGCTTCCCTTTGACCGTTTTCATGGCCTAGATGTCCTTTACTTCAAAGATTTCAGCGGACTCGGCTATTGGGGAAGGCGATACATTCCTCTGAGAGAACCAGTTTAGAACCAGAGGCTTAAGGAGGGAGACATGGAACGCATTTTGGATCCGGAGAGAAGGAGGCAAACAGAGCTTGTACGTCACTGGATTCAGCTGCCGAAGCACTTTGAAGGGACCCAGGAATCGAAGACCCAACTTAACCCTGGGAACCTTCAGGCGCACGTACCGCGAGGAAAGCCAAACTTTGTCCCCTGCGAGGAACGTCGGGGCAGGTCTTCTCCTCTTGTCTGCCTGAGACTTCAAACGGGCAGAGGCCCGAAGTAGGGAACGTCGAGTCTCTTGCCAGATGGCCATGATGTCCCGGACTTGGTCATTGACAGCGGGCACTTCCGAATCAGTGGGCAGGGGAGGGGGGGGGGTGCGACCATAGACCACAAAAAATGGAGAGACACTGGCTGCTTCAGAGTCACGATGGTTATAAGAGAACTCGGCCAAGGGAAGCAGCTCGGCCCAGTTGTTTTGGCATCCAGATACAAAATGACGCAGGTATTCTCCCATATTCTGATTTACCCTCTCCACCTGCCCATTGGACTGAGGGTGATATGCCGATGAAAAGTCCAACTTGACTTGCAGACTGGAGCACAGCGCACGCCAACATCGGGATACAAATTGAACGCCTCGATCGGAGACGATGTGAGAGGGTAATCCATGTAGCCGGAAAATATGCCAGAAGAAATGACGGGCCAATTGTGGAGCAGACGGCAAATCGGGAAGAGGTATAAGGTGGGACATCTTTGAGAACCGGTCCGTAACCACCCAGATGACAGAATTCCCGGAAGAAACCGGTAGGTCCGTGATGAAATCCATGGCTATGTGTGTCCAGGGGATTTCTGGTACGGGCAGCGGATGTAAGAGACCTGCGGGCCTGTGACGTGGGACCTTGTTCCGAGCACACGTGACACAGGAGAGGGTGAAGTCCTTGACATCTTGTGCCAGAGTCGGCCACCAGTGGTGCCGTGAGATCAGAGCGTAGGACTTCCATACTCCGGGATGGCCAGCCAAGAGGGAGCTATGTCCCCACTCCAGAACCTTTTTCCTGAGTGCCGGCGGCACGTAAGTCTTGCCCTTAGGAACGTTTCGAAGATCTGCGGGGGCCACGTGAACCAAATGTTCAGGAGAAATACTGTGCTGTGACACGGGTTCTTCACCAACCACATCCGAGGCACGGGAGAGGGCGTCAGCCTTGATGTTTTTCTCAGCAGGCCGGAAGTGAATGCGAAAGTCAAAACGTGAGAAAAAGAGAGACCACCGGGCTTGGCGAGGGTTTAGATGCTGGGCCGTCTGAAAGTACAGTAGATTTTTGTGATCCGTAAAGATGTCAATTGGGTGACGCGCCCCCTCCAGCAGATGTCGCCATTCCTCCAGGGCTAACTTGATAGCCAAGAGCTCTCGATCCCCCAATGCCATAATTACGCCCGCCAGCGCCAAGGTCTTGGAGTAGAACCCACATGTGAGAATCTTGCCTTTGTGGCTCTTCTGAGTGAGGACCGCCCCTGCCCCCACGGAAGAGGCATCCACTTCCAAGGAGAACGGCCTCTCGGGATCAGGCCGGACCAAGATAGGCGCTGAGGAGAAGGCAGTCTTTTGATCAATAAACGTCTTCTCAGGCTCTGGAGGCCAACATCTCGAGTTCGCATTCTTCCTGGTGAGGGCCACGATAGGAGCCACCAAGGTGGAGCAGTGGGGAATAACTGGCCAGTAAGAGTTTGCGAAGCCCAGGAAGCGCTGTTTCGCCCGAAGGCCGACAAGACGGGGCCATTGTAGTACCGCAGAGAGTTTTGCTGGGTCCATCTTCAGGCCCTTAGCCGATACTATATACCCGAGGAAAGGTAGGCTGGTCTGGTGGACTAAACATTTCTCCAGCTTGGCGTACAGTCGGTTGCTGCGCAGATGTCGCAGAACCTGATGCACTTGTGTCCGATGAGTCTGAAGATCAGGGGAGAAAATAAGGATGTCATCTAGATACACTATGACACAGGTGTACAAGAGATCCCGGAAGATATCATTGACGAGTTCATGGAACACAGCTGGAGCGTTACAGAGCCCAAAGGGCATCACGAGATATTCGAAAGCTGTCTTCCACTCGTCTCCCTTCCGAATTCTGATGAGCTTATAGGCTCCTCGCAGGTCCAACTTGGAGAACACCTTAGCCCCCTTGAGGCGGTCAAAAAGTTCCGAGATCAGTGGGAGAGGGTAGCGGTTTTTCACGGTGATCTTATTTAGTCCCCGGTAGTCAATACATGGAGGGAGGGATCCATCTTTCTTCTGCATGAAGAAAAACCCGGCTCTGGCTGGGGAAGAGGATTTGCGAATGAACCTGACATGGCCTGAGTCTCCGAAACGGACAGCGGATAGACCCTTCCCCGGGGAGGTCTGTTTCCAGGGCGGAGGTCAATTCGGTATTCATAAGGCCGATGTGGCGGCAGCGTATCGGCCTCCTTCTCGGAGAATACGTCCTCAAAATCCTGGTACTCTACAGGCAGGCCTGGCAAAGGCTTGGCAGACGGCTGTGGAGAAGTGGTAGGCAACGGGCGTGGTACCTCCAAACAGAGGTTCTGGCATTCTGGTCCCCAACACAGGACCTTGCCTGCCTGCCAGTCGAGCGTAGGGGCGGGACGTTGCAGCCAGGGAAGCCCCAAAAGGATCGTCGAGGAAGCCCCCACACGGAGGGTCACTGGCCGGGTTATGTACTCGATGGGGTCAGTAAGAACCTCCCCGCTGACCGAAGAAATAAGCAGAGGCTTCTCCAAATGGACCACTGGCACGCGGTATTGGGTTACCAAGGAGGCATGGATGAAGTTCCCAGCTGACCCAGAGTCCAGGAAGGCAGAACTCCGGAACGATAGAACAGCATCCGATGTCACTTCCACTGGCATCATCAAACGTGGAGAGGAGGAAACAACACCTAGGGACGCCTCTCCTACGGCACCTAGGTGTGAGCGTTTCCCGCACGTTGGGGACGTAGCGGACAGCTTATGCGGAAGTGGTCCGGGCTGGCACAGTAGAGACATTGTTTTGCTGCTCGACGGCGGGTCAGCTCCTGCTCCGATAAATGGGCCCAGTCCACCTGCAAGGGTTCCACATCGGAGGCTTGAGGTGGTGACAATGGAGAACACTGGAATACCGGAGCCAGTCGGAACAGCCGACGGGGGCATACCGAGTCTCTCTCTAGGCAGAGCTCTTTCTGCCTTTCAGCAAACCTTACATCAATGCCAGGTGAATTAATTCGCTCAGGGAGGACGGGAGATCTCTGCTGCCAAAGCGTCTTTTACCCTGCTGGAAAGTACCTTTTTGAAAGTAGGGCAGAGGGCGGCATCATCCCAAGTCAGCTCCGAAGCCAGGAATCACCTTGACAAAGGCTCAAGAGCGCGGTCTCTGCAGAGGATGCACGTGCCGACTCCTCGAAGACGGTGCGGAATTCTTGGAGGAAGCTCTGTAAATCCGCGGTCACACGGTCATTCCTGTCCCAGAGGGGGTTCGCCCAAGCCAGAGCCATCCCGGACAGCAGACTCACCACGAAGGCCAACTTAGACCTCTCCGAGGTAAACTGATCCGCCATCAGTTCCACGTGAATAGAGCACTGGGTAATAAAACCCCGGCAGAGCTTGGGATCCCCGGCAAAGCTGGAGGGTAAAGGAAGCCGGAGCTTGGGTCCCACGGTGGCCAAAGGAACAGGTGTAGATGGAGCCACAGACGGAGACTGTTATTGTTGCTGGGACGCTAGGAGCTGACGCATCATGGTGGAGAGCTGGCCCAATTGCTGCGCCTGTTGAGCGATTTGCGGTGACTGTTGGGCAACGATCGTCGTAAGATCCGCGATGCTAGGCAGAGGCACCTTGGCGAGATCCATGGCTGGATCTTACTGTAACAGATTTGGCAGTGGATCCACTGGACCACCGCAAGCGATGGTGTAAGCCACGCCAGGGAGCGGAATCTAAGTAGGTCCCGGTTTTCACCAGAGCATGCCGCAAAGCGGGATGGACTTGCTGCGGCGGGAGTCTACTAGGTCGCTACCCCTGACGTGACTTGCTTGCGGTGGCAGCCAAAGGTGAGCGGGGTACAGAATCGTGAGGCGTAGGCGTAGTCGTGGACAGGCGGCAAGGTCAGGGCAGGCGGCAAAGATTCGGAGTCGGAAAAAGTAGGCAGAGGTCAGAATACACGGCCAGGCAGTAGATACACAGGAACGCTTTCTCTAGGGCATGAGGCAACAAAGATCCAGCAGGGAAGTGACGTGGATCCCAAAACTATATAGGGTCAGCGCCCGGCAATTATCCAATTACCAGCGCACTGTCCCTTTAAATTTACAAGACAACGCCCGCGCTAGGGGGCGCGCACGCGCACTCCGGCCGACAGGTGAAGAGAGAGACACAGGAGCGAGGTCAGGTGAGTGGATGGGACGGGTGCGAGCACGGCCAGCAGCACGGTCCGTGTCGCCACCCGTCCCCGCCGGGCGCCCACAGGGAGGGACAGAGGTACGCCCGCGGTCCATGGAGCGGATCGCGGCGTGACCCGTTACAATTATTATCAGTACACAAATTAATTACGTGTTTTTCACTTTAGCGCAGCCCAGTTTTGTTCAAAGACCCACTTTGTACTTACAATAGGATACAGAACTTTTCTAATCACCTCAGATGTATTTCATAGGTGCAAAAACCACCTTTTATTATCCGTATACATTTCAAATAGGTGGTTTTTTTTAATTTGGTGCGGCCCAGTGTTGTTCATAGAGCCACCATGTACTTAAATTTGAATACAGAAATTTTGTAGTTACTGTTGGTGTATTTCATTGGTGCAAAAACCACCGTTTGTTATCTGTATAACTTTTAAATAGCTGTATTGCACGTGGTGCGGCCCTAGTTTTTTTCAAATAGCCACGTTGTACGACAATTCTGATAGAAAAATTTTCTAGCAACTGTTCTCGTTTGCAAAAAACGCAATTTCTCATCCGTGTAACTTCTGAATAGTTTTATTGTGCTCGTTGAATCTCAGTTTGGCGCAGATAGGGCACATGTTCGAAAGTTTGTTGAAAACTATCAATTCCTAGTCCTACTGGGCAGTTGTAAATCCCTGGGACTGAAGGAAGAACACTGTTGATTTTGTCTTACGGTTCTTCCACCAGACCGCATTCACAGGTATTCACTAGAAACATTTCAGTTTCTAATCCGTGTTGGCTGTAGGAAATTAGAGGGATTTAAGAATAGCTGTGATTTGCCGTCTTTTAATAAGAGACTGTCAAAAACTCTTCCATACTTTCTTAAATTTTTATCTTTCTGAACATGGAGCAAAATGCAGGTGGTAAGCGAGCAAAGAGGGGTGTAGGACATGGAGGTAGAGGTATGAGAGAAGGTGCTCCTTCCAGTGCTGGTGACAACATGCAAGCCAGTGTATCGTCGGTTGCAGGACCGTCATCGCTGGGTCAGGGCCCTGTGAATCTCAGTAACGAACAGCATCACCAATCTGTTCTGCAGTGGTTAATGCAACCTGCATCCAGCAGTCTTATCTCCTCGTCCTCCCAGTCCAGACTCCTTTTTCCGGCACTTTTTAATCTGTGGGTCAGACAGGTTTAAGGGTCATGCTGTGGCCCAGGACAGGGATAGTCTATGTCCAGTTCAACTAAAATGGTGGTTCAAAGACTTCATTTTCTGGCAGTTTTTAAATCTTGGGGTCATGCAGGTTTGGGGCTCATGCTGTGGCCCAGGACAGGCATACTCAATGTCCAGTTAAACTAAAATGGTGGTTCAAAGACTCCTTTTTCCGGCACTTTTTAATCTGCGGGTCAGACAGGTTAAAGGGTCATGCTGTGGCCCAAGACAGGTATAGTCAATGTCCAGTTCAACTTATATGGTGGTTCAAAGACTCCTTTTTCCGGCACTTTTTAATCTGTGGGTCTGACAGGTTTAAGGGTCATACTGCGGTCTAGGACAGGTAGAGTCAATGTCCAGTTCAACTAAAGTGGTGGTTAAAAGACTCCTTTTTCCGGCACTTTTTAAATCTTGGGGTAATGAAGGTTTGGGGCTCATTCTGTGGCCCAGGACAGGCATACTCACTGTCCAGTTAAACTAAAATGGTGGTTCAAAGACTCCTTTTTCCGGCACTTTTTAATCTGTGGGTCAGACAGGTTTAAGGGTCATGCTGTGGCCCAGGACAGGGATAGTCTATGTCCAGTGAAACTAAAATGGTGGTTCAAAGACTCCTTTTTCCGGCAGTTTTTAAATCTTGGGGTCATGCAGGTTTGGGGCTCATGCTGTGGCCCAGGACAGGCATACTCAATGTCCAGTCAAAATAACATGGTGGTTCAAAGACTCCTTTTTCCGGCACTTTTTAATCTGTGGGTCAGACAGGTTTAAGGGTCATACTGCGGTCTAGGACAGGTAGAGTCAATGTCCAGTTCAACTAAAATGGTGGTTAAAAGACTCCTTTTTCCGGCACTTTTTAAATCTGGGGATCATGCAGGTTTGGGTATCATGCTGTGGATCAGGACAGGTATAGTCAATGTCCAGTTCAACTAAAATGGTGGTTCAAAGACTTCTTTTTCCGGCACTTTTTAAAAATCTGGGGTCATGCGGGTGAGCGAGATGTGGGAAATGGTCTTTAATTTCTCCATATTTTGTCTGAGAAAGATTTTACAATGAAATTTTTCCCTTCTTAAGAACTTTTTTGTCTCTGCTTTTTTTTGTTTCTGTTTCTTTTCTGTCATCAATAAGCTTACTGACACTAGGTCAATTTTTTCCCCTTGGTCGGAACCTCCCCGAACCAATGTTGCAATATGCATTCTTAGCCCTATAGCTAATGGGGCCCCCTTTGTGACTGACAAAACGCCTTTCCCCCACCCCTTCTTGTGACCCCGGCCGGTGTAATCAAAAATCGGTTATGGGATCCCTAGGCCCCTCCACCCCCCAAAATGTCCTCGATCCCAAATAGCACCGCTCCCAATATTGCTTCAATTTTGGGATGCTATCCCATGTGCAGTAGCTTTTTGAAATTTACTTTTTGGGACTTTCTTTTAAAAATCTGCAGGGGCGTTCCTATGGGAGGCAAAAAAAAGTCGCCTTGGCCCGGGCAAAAGACCATCTCCCTCCGTTTTCATTTACTATGGCTTTTTTGACTTTTTCTAGTCCTTTCTTAAATTTGGGGCCAATCTCGGGTTTTCCAACCCTACCCCGGGCCCCTAAAGCGCTCCCCTTTGGGTGGAGCATAATCCCCTGTACAAACTTCTTAAAATATCCGAAAAGGGATACCAGTGGGCCTGTTTTTAAATTTTTATCAAATGCCCTGGGGTTTCCGCCCCCCACGGGGTTTTTGACGTTTTTTACAGAAAGATTTATTTCCCCAATTTTCCCGCCCCCTAAAATCCCGGGACCACGCTGAAAAAATTATAAAATTGATGTCAAGTAGTTAAGACCCCCCCTCACCTTTGAAAGAGTGGCACTTTAAAGCAATCCTGGTTTTTTGAACCCCAAAGAAACCATAAAAGCTGATGAATCCTTTTAAATTTTATGCCTCAAAAATAAGGAATGTTTTGCAAGGGATAAACAGTCTGGAAAAAACTTTTCATTTTAAATAGAGGCCCTCCAAAAAAGGGGACAGTGGGAGTGGGCCCCTCTTTTTAGTTCCCAATAATTTTCCCTATCAAGGTACTAATTTACCCGATGGGCGAGGATGTCCCATTCCTTTTTTTAATTCCTAAATAAGTAGATTGGAACCCCACTTGAACTTTTCCCTAAACCGGCCTTCCCCCCCCGATGACCTAACAAAAAAAGCTGGTTTTTGAGTATTAATTTTTTAACCCCTTAATGGCCCATCCTTCCAGGAACCCTAAAAACTGTATCCAAAATGCCCCCTCTTGGGGAGTTAAAAAAGCGCAACAGCAAACCTTCACCTCCTCTGCCCCCCCTTTACCCTAAAAAAATCGAAAAAAACCAGATGCAAAAAATCGGTTCAAGGCTATGTTAAAAAGTAACGGGGAGAGGGGCACCCCCCGCCCCGTACCTTTCTGCAATTTAATCGGATATGAGAGGGTCCAGGTGTGTTTTTCCTCGCCTGGGATTATTTAAATGGCTTCCACAAAGTTTTTAAAATTAATGGGTGTTTTTCTTTAAAATAACCTTATATAACCATGAAACCCCCCACATCGAAAACCCCTTTTCGGCGTCTATCGCTAGCATTCCCGGGCATAAAGTTCCCGTTCCCTACCTCCCGCCAATCCCCGTATTGCTAAAAACCTGTTCGGGTATTTGTCACTCCCGATCCTCCCCTTTTCAAACCAAAATTCTGATTTTTAACCCCAATTAATTTGGGCAACAAAGATGCCAACCTGTTTGCCATCAATTTTGCAAAGATTTTAATATCTACATTAAGTAGAGATATTGGGCGGTAGGACCCTGGAGACTCTGGATCCCTCCCTTCTTTATGCAGTACTTTTATATATGCCGTATTGGATGAGGGCATTACCGATTTTGTCTCTATTATCTTTTCAAACACCCATATAAGGTCCTCTCCTATCTCTGGTCCTAACATTTTATAAAAGCCTCCTGTGATTCCATCCGGTCCCGGCGATTTACCATTCGGGATTCCTCCTATCGTACGCATTAACTCTTCTATCCCTCTTGGGGCATTAAGATCATCCAGCTCGTCCTCCGACAGAGTTGGCAGTTTAAGGGTTTCTAGGAATTTTGTATGATCCACCAAGGGCTGCTCCTCCCTGTATAAGGTATCATAAAACTCTTTGAACACCGTATTTATTCTTTTTGGGTCAGTGTGCTTGTTGCCCTGTGTGTCCTTTATTCCTTGAATGATAGTCACTTTCCTCCTTCCCTTAGCCATGTTTGCTAACATCTTTCCCGATTTATTGCCGAATTTAAAAAAGGAAGCCATCTGCTGCTCATTGTAAAATTTCTCAATTTTGTTTTGCCATCCCTCAAATTCTACTTTAGCTTGTTGCCACCTACTTTTATCCTCCTCATCCAGGGTACTCACAAATTTGGTGTATCTTTCTCTTAGGAGGTTTGTCGCCTCTCTAAAATGTTCCCTCGCCCGTTTCCTAATTCCAGCAGTATATGAAATAATTCTCCCTCTCAGAGGCTTTCGCAACGTCCCAGAACAAGAAGGGATTATCTCTTTGCCCGCTATTCCCTTCACAATACTCTGTCCACCAACCCTTCAGCAATGCGGAACACCCCTCCTCCTGGAGAAAAAAGTCAGGCAATCTCCAGATTACGTCAGTGCCCTTCGGGTGAGTCTCTTGGAGTGTTAGCGTAATCGGGGCATGATCCGATATTACTATATCTAGAATTTTCGCCTCTACCCCTTTGCTTACTAATTTATCATTAAGGAAAAAGTAGTCTATTCTAGACCATGTGTTTTGAGGATGGGAGAAAAATGTGTACTCCCTCCCTTCTGGATTGCCATGGCGCCATATGTCCGTCAACCCTACGTCCGTTACCCATTTTTGTAGTGCCTGTTCCTCCTGTGATACTCTTCTGTCTTGTCCCTTCCTCACCCGACGCCTGTCCTCCTTTACACTCATGACCACATTAAAATCTCCCGCCACTAGTATCTGTGGTTCCTTGTCCTGGGGAATTGCCAATTCCAAGGTCTGGAAAAAACCCATATCCTGTTTGTTTGGTGCATAAACATTATAATACTGACTCTCCTGCTGGTGTGTCTAAAGGTGGTCCTAAGTAAAAACGACCCTCCTGAATTACATCTGACGCCACTACTGTACATTGAGATCGCCTGTTTGGAGAACCATCACTCCCGCTTTCCTATCTGGCCCTGCAGACCCAATCACCTCCCCCACCCACATTTTTTGCATTCTACCTATATGTTCGGACTTTAAATGAGACTCTTGTAAAAGAACTACTTCTCTATTAAGTTTCTTCAGATGTCTTAAAAACATGTTCCTTTTGTGTGGGGGATTCAAACCTTTGATGTTCCAATAGACAACATTCATCTTGCTAATGCTTAAAGTGATGAGGCTGACTGGTCACTACTAGTGTTGAGCGATTGCGTTGGCTATCGAGATCGATCGATAGTCGGCCGCTATCGATAAGGTTTTTCGATAGTGAGCATCGATTATGCGCGATGACCTTTAAAAGTCTATGGGAGAGCAACAACCCCTTCATTATTACACCCAAACAAGGCTGGAGAAGCGAAATTAACATCCACAACAGTCAAATGGATACGTGCTACATCTTAGGCAACACACTTAGGTTATAAAAGTCACAGAAAAAAAGTCACAGACCATTTACAAATCCCTGTCTTGTACCACAAACCTGACCCTTAAACCTGCATCCCCCCACAAATTAAAAAAATGCCAGAAGGCAGTTGATTTGAAACCATCATGTTACTTGAACTGGACATTGAATATCCCTGTCCTGGAATGCAGCATGAGCCCCAAACCTGCATGACCCCCACATTTAAAAAGTGACGGAAAAAGGAGTCTTTCAACCACCATTTTTCTTGAACTGGACATTGACTATCCCTGTCCTGGGCCACAGCATGAGCCCCAAACCCGCATGAACCCCCCCATTTAAAAAGTGCCGGAAAAGGAGTCTTTCAACCACCCTTTTTAGTTGCACTGGACATTGAATATACCTGTCCTGGGCCCCAGCATGAGCCCCAAACCTGCATAACCCCCACATATAAAAAGTGCCGGAAAAAGGGGTCTTTCAACCACCAATTTTAGTTGAACTGGACATTGACTATACCTGTCCTGGGCCACAGCATGACCCAGGGCCGGAGTTACAGTGGGTGCGGTGAAAGCCCAGGCTGGCGTCCGTCATCTATTAACAAGCAGATTAAAATGCCCTGATGACGAAACAACGAAAAAATGTCGTGCTGAAGCAGAGTGCGGAAGCGGAAGTGTGAGAACTCCAGCCTTCCTCTTTACTCAGTCAATACATGGGTAGCTCTTGCCCGTCCGTATGAGTGTGGACCAATTGAGCTTCACTTGGAAATACTGGTGAGTTTTAAAGCTCCTGTTTCCCCCCAGGTGCCCTTTATCTTGGCATTCTTTTTTCATTTACTCAACATGCTGGAGGAAATGGTCTCTGTACTTTTTTCTCTGTCCGTGCTCCATACTCCTTTTCCTCTTAATAACCTACATCCCGGTCAAGTTTTCCTGTACCTCCCTTGTACAAATTTAGAGGAATTTTTTTAACAGCTATTTTTTACATGCAAGTTTTTTTGTACTTTAATCTAGAAAACACATTTTTAAAATCGGATGGAATCCCACCATGTCTTTGTTTCTCTTTTTTAATTGTATTAAAATGGGTTTTTTCTCAATAAAGGGATTGATAGCTATGTTAAAGATCTTGCAAAAACAAGTTCATTTTTAAATATGTGTCCATTAACAGTGTCCTACCTATTCCTGTTTCTGACAGCACCATCACCTTTGAGCCACTCTTGACAATTGTAAGAACAAAGTCTGTTTGAAACAACATTTTTTAGAAAGGACCGTAGT
>JAODAL010046230.1:0-31140 GCA_025379985.1 Phyllomedusa bahiana | reverse complement strand
AGAGTGTTTGTGAGCAGAGGAGCTCAGGGATTTTAGGGAGAGCGTTTTGGAAAGCGGACTATGGGGTTGGGATGGAGAGCGTTTGTGAGCAGCGGAGCCAGTGGGGTTTGGGGGGAGAGCGTTTGTGAACAGCTGGAGCTCGGGGGTTTGGGATGGGAGCGTTGTGGCACTGGAGCTCAGTAGGTTGGTGGAACTTTTGTGAGCAGCTGGGCTCTTGAGGTTGGAGGGGAGAGCGTTTTGTAGCACGGGGGCTCAGTGAGGTTGGTGGGGCGTTTGGAACAGCTGGGGGGGCTCAGTGGGGTTTGGGATGGAGGCATTTGTGGCACGGAGCTCATGGGTGGATGGAGAGCTTTGGACAGTGGACCAGTGAGGTTGGAGGGAGAGTGTTTGTGAACACGGGAGCTCAGTGGGGTTTGGGGATGGAAGCGTTTTTGAACACGGGAGCTCAGTGAGGGTTGGAGGAGAGCGTTTGTGAGCAGAGTTTCAGCTCTTACCACAGATTTCCATTGGATTAGGTCTGGACTGGGGTTTGGGCCTTCAACACCAGCCGGGTTTTTTGCAGACCCTAACAGGTTTTTTTCCAGAATGGTCCTGTATTTGGACCATCCATTTTCCAATCAATTTTAACCCATTTCCCGCCCCTGCTGAAAAAAAACCCAAACCGGGCTCCCCCCCACCATGTGTGACAGGGGGGATGGTGGGGTTAGGGATGAGCTTGTTGCTTTTTACCCCAAACAATCTTTTGCATTGGGCCAAAACTGGTTTTTGGGGTTTCCTTGAGCAGACCCCCTTTTTCCCACATTTTTTTGGGTTCCCCAAGGGGTTTTGGCAAACAAGATTTTTATGGATATCTTTCAAAATGGTTCTTCTTCCTTCTTCCATAAACCCCAGTTTTGTGCAGTGTACGACTGTTGTTGCCTAGGACAGACTCTCCCCCCAGTGTCCGGGCTGGGGGGTCTGGGGCCACAGGGGGGTTGATCTTGGGGGGGCCCCCCGTACTGTACATAAAAATTTACCCCGGCCCTTTGACATAAATGCGCCCCTTTTTCCACATAAACAGTGTGCAAAACAGAACTGTATTGTTAGTACAAAAGCAAGTTATCACACGTCTGTCAGCTAAATTTAAGACACCCTAAGTACTCCATCCTATCCCCCCCCGCCCACATACAATTTCCCCCACCAACCACAAAAAAAATCCCCCGCCACCCCATACAAATCCCCCCCCCCCCACATACAATATCTCCCCCACCCACTCAATATCCCCCCCACCCACATCAATATCTCCCCCCACCCCCATAAAATCTCCCTCCCCCACATACAATATCCCCTCCACCCCCCACACAATATTCCCCTCCACCCACATACAAATCCCCTCCCCCCCAAATACAATATTCCCCTCACCCAAACACTACCCCCCCCCCCCAACACTATCCCCCGCCACCCCATACAATTCCCCCCCCACCACATACAAAATCTCCCTCCACCCCCATACAAATTTCCCCCCACCCCAAACCATTTCCCCCCCACCCCCCTACACATCCCCCCCTCCACCCCCACACAATATCCCCCTCCACCAATACAATACCCCCCCCCCCCAATTTCAATATCCCCCTCCACCCCAACAATATCCCCCTCCCCACCCACAGACACTATCCCCGCCACCCCCCTACAATATCCCCGCCCTCACATACACTATCCCCCCGCCACCCCAACAATATCCCATCCACCCACATACAATATCCCCCTCCACCCACACTTAACATATTCCCCTCCACCCTCATTACAATATCCCTCCACCAACATACAATATCCTCCACCCACACATACAATAACACCCTCCATGTTTCCCTTGGTCAGACCTCCAACACTCCTATCTAAAATAAAACACCGCAAGACAGAAAGTGGTAACTTTTTCATATCACAAGCGTCAGGTGTTCCCTCAACTCTTACATCAGGGCACATGTACTCTTGCCACTATAATAACGCCGAAATAACATATCAACACCACCATATAGAGAACAATAGAGGTCAGACACCAGCTAGGTATAACCTCCAAACACCGCCATATAGAGACACATAGAGGTTCTAGCACCAGTCAGGTAAAACCTACAACACACCATTAGAGACCACACAATAGAGGTCAGACAACAGTCAGGAATAACCTAGAACAAGCCATATAGAGTCCACATAGAGGTCAGACACCAGCTCAGGTATAACTACATCCCCACAATATAGAGACCCCATAGAGGTAGACACCCAGCTCAGGTATAACTTACAGCACTGCATATAGACGGACCAACATAGTAGGTCAAGACCACCAGCTCATGTAAACTAACAACACTCACCATATAGAAGACAGACTAGAGGTCAGACACCAGCTCAGGGAATCCAACACATACTACAATATAAAAATAATCCTGAAATGAGGACTCACGGAGACGTCTTGACTGAGGGAGTCGTTCATTCTTCATTGTGTCGTCTCTTTTTTCCCTTCTCTTCTGGCATCCGTTCACACCGCTTGAGGACTTGTCCCGGCCTCAACTACATCCATGCAGAAACTTACACACATATCTTAGAGGGAATCCTCTCAATTTTCCAGCATAATCTTTAACCATTCCCACCATGTTTAAAACTATCCAGGGAGTGGGAGGATCGCGGGTTGGTACAAGCCTAGTTATCCTAAGGGGTTGGAGGGTGGGGGATGATGGCCACAGTAATAGTAGGCCTTCTTTAGGTTAGGTATTGCCCCCCGATGGTTAAGTTGTAGGCCAGCCCCAGGTGGTTTGCGGGTTCCTAGCTTTATTGAGACCACCATAGAGGCTCAGACACCAGCTCAGTATATAACCTACAATCACCACCATATAGAGGAACACATAGAGGTCAGACACCAGCTCAGGCGTATCCGACAACACCAACCATATAGGGAGACCACACTAGAGGTCAGACACCAGTCAGGTCATAACCTACAACACACCGCCCATAATAGAAGTCCACATAGAGGTCAGGACACACCTACTCAGGTTTAACCCTACTACACTGGCCTTATAAAGAGACCACATAGAGATCAGAAACCAGATCATGTATAACCTTTACAACACTGCCTTATACGAGGGGGGGGGAAAACACTTAGAGATCATTTATCTCCAAAAAAATTGGGGAATCTCGCAAGAGAATAAGAGTTGACTTTTGTTCACTTTATTTAATATTTTGCATAGGAAAACTTAAACTCTATCAGTTCTCTATCTATTAAACACTAAACAAGTAATTTTATTATATCTAACTCTTAACATCTTACACCTTATTTAAAAAACCTGATCTCTATCCTCATCATTTAACCCTTGCTTCTGAATGAGGAATTAAACTCCCTTTCTATCATCAAGTCTGGTGGAACCCCAATGTATTAACAGGAGAGCCTTATATACTTTAGCAAAGTACTAGCTCAGGTTAAAGGGATCCCAGCAACTATTGGGCAGTCGTCCATAATCTCATTGACAAAGAAACAAATAAGGCCCCCTTGTGACACCGTCTGCAGCAGGTGACAATTGTTGTCAGTGGTGAGAGATTCAACAATTTTAAATGTCATGCCTGACCTCGCCGAATGTTTGCCAGCTAACCTGGCTTTATCAAGGCTTAGAGGCTGTCACGATATCACATGTGGACTAAGCTACACTTCCTTTTTATAATCATGTTAGGAAACACCCTACAGGTTGATCACAATTAGCTATCAGAGAATCCAATAAAACCATCCCCCTTTCCGCGCTTGTGCACCACTTCATACATGTCCTCTCTGAAGCTGCACCATGCTCTCATGAGCCAACAACCTTCAGTCAATTTTGCATCTCCAAAACAGGCTTGAGCACCCATCTTACCGTATCTGCCCGTGCATTGCACTGCACCAACAAACACCTCAGATCCTGACTGTGATGGGCTTCCATCTCACTTTCTCATATTATGGCTACTGAGTGGCCTCACCTAGAAAGAACTAGCAGATATAGGTATCACAATTACACAGCACACTGCCAATCTTTGTCAAGTCCATAAGCCCCTTCTTTTCATATTCTAATTAATTATGCATATTCATTGGATTATAAACTCCACTGATACAATAGACCACTGTTGTTATCTTCCCATAAAAGCTCATTTTCCTATGTTTGTAATAATGCTTATTCATTCCAATAGAAGCTCAGACCCATTAAATACATGTTCACTGCCATTGTTTGTCTCAAGATATATTTAAACTACTCTTTTCCATGTAATATTCATACTCATTTTAATATTACTGTAGGCCTATGGCTAGCCCTCCCTCCTTCCCACAGTCTGACCTCACTAGTGTCCCCATTGAAGATTTCTACTCACGGATCAAGCTAGCACATTCAATTCCACCACATCACAATGGGAGCATGTAAGAACTCACAGTATCCTCAATATGCCACCGCAATCCAGACTGCATCCGCCTCGTACTAGACCAGCGCGCAAGCAGGACCAATAAATCTCTACATACATGTGTACATACATGAATATTCCCTTGCAAAGCTACTTACATGCGATCCCTAATTTTTAAATAGGTAAAACGTGGCTCACGTGATGAATATTGTCTCATTTACAGGACCCCCCCAGGGACAATGAGGAAAACGTTCGAGCAAAGGGTAAAAAGGGGGGAGAGGTGATGGGAGCGGCCAGGGAGGCGGGATGGGGCTGCGAGGAAGATGGAAGGGAGGGAAAAAAAACAACAACAAAAAAAAAAACACATATGAACTCTGATGCTTCCATAGTCATATATTTAACTGTGATTATCACTTGAGTACTTAATACATATACTCATGTTTCCTTCAAAAATTTTTATTATATATGGGAACTGCAAGATTCAAATAAATGCCGCGAAAATGAAAAGCCTTCGTTTAGCCTTTAGGTTTCAATTGTCATTGAGTCTGTGTATCCATCTTGCCTCTTCTGCAACATTATACATCCATAATCGCCCTTTCTTTCCCTAGCTTTTTCACAAATAGTACCCACCAAAATTTTATAGCACCTCTATTTCGCCATTATGTTCTTCCAAATTGTGTCGTGCTAGGGGGGGAGTGTCACCTCTAGTTTTAATAGTACTCAGATGTTTCGAGATCCGACGCGAAAACTCCTGTATGGTTTTTCCCACAAGATCTTGGGCAATGGTTACTCTAGCCACAATCATAAAACCACACTCTGGTTTTACAATTGATGAATTGTCTTATTCAAATCTTCTCTTATCAATGGGAATAACAAAACCTTTAGTTTTCTTATGATGGACAGAGATATTGTACAGTTGCCACAGGGATATGAGCCTACCACCGGAGACTGCAACTATGTTTTTTTGCATTCCTCCATAGACTATGTACAAAATTCATCCCTAAGATTTCTAATCTTCTATAAGTGACTCTAGGGGAATTTAGAAATCACCTCAGAGAATACTGGATATGCCATCTGTATGTGCCATATGTATCTTAAGTATAGCTTATTTCCATTAGCTCTAATCATCAAAGGCTAACTATACAACGATTAAATCGTTTTTTTTCTTCTTCTTTTTAATGATTAATAATGTCCCTCTGTCATGGTCACAGCCCTATTAAACGCCTTCCTCAAAACCATTTTTTTTTGGGTAACACCTTGCCTGAAAAGTGCATTTAACTTTTTATCATTACTTCATTGAAATCTCTAATGTAGAACAATTTCTACGATGCCACTAAGAAATTGGCCTATGGGAATCCCTTTTTTGTGAAGGTGGATGCAAATGCCAACTAGGAGAAATGTAACAAAAAAATATTGGTAGCCGTATTTTTACCGAAATATTTACTTTGTCTGAATCTTGCTTATTTTTATCCAAAACTTAATTTCAAGATCAAAAAATTAATTTTCTCCCGATAGAATTTCAAATGTGAATTTCATCCAATTTCATTATCATTAGTCTAGATACATAATCCATGAATGATTTTTCACTAACTTACCCAAATAAAATAGCAGCAATTTCATAAATTTATAGCGCACCAAATATAATCCGATCTGTGAATATTACAAGGTGTTCAGAAAAAACAATAGCATCTCTCCAACCAACCTAAAAATAGATTAGCAAAACTTGGTGCACAGACAGTTCCATGGCGGAACTTTTATTATGGTGATTAAAAGGTGCCATCATACAAAAAATAGTTATGTCGTAAACACAAAATCCAATAGCTGTAAAACAAAATCATTGTGTTCAGTAATTGTGTACCTCTTGTGTTTCAAAATATAAATACATGATTGGCTTTCAGGCCAAGGTCATGTATGTCTGTTACGGTATAGGGCTTTCTTCGTCTAAACTTGCATGATGTGTACTCTCACTCACCATACTAGATCGTTTATTACTCATCACAGTGTCACCTTCGTATCTTTAAGATATCGAAGGAAGGCAAGTGACAAAGTGGGATCAGTATTCGATCAACATACGTGCTGGGTCCTTGTTGTTAAATTGTTTCTAACTGTGTACTATCGGTCTTCATTGTATTGGCCACTACCTCTTTACTGAACTTTTGGTTTAATGCATAAAAGGTAGCTATAGTAGGATTCACATTTTGCATAAGTTTTCTTCTTCCTCCTCAGTAATTATTTTTTCCTCAATGCCCAAATCCAAATCCTTTCAATTCCTTCAGATACTCATTGGTTGGTGGTCTTTTGGAAGACTATCATTATGTTTCTGAATCACCAAAGTATTTCCACAACCATCGCTATATAGTCATTTTATTTTAGGATGACATATTACCACCCTTGTCACTGGGTATTGATTACTATCTCCTGTTAGATTGTAGTTCTGCAATAGATACTTCTTCCTGCCCATTTTAGAATTAAAGAAGATGGTTGTAGTCTGAGTGCTAGCGTTTCTTTATGTCTTGCGTTACTACTTCCAACAAACGTATCCAATTATATTATATTGTGATAATCTGGAGGGTATTCCTAGATTTTGGCTTCAATTTGTCAAAGTTATCATTAGCAATATGGGGTACTCCTTCACCTTCAACATGCAATTGTTCAAGAATCACCCAATGTTTTCTCCATCTAGTTTCCTAATAGCGTTTGATCATCATTACTTTTCATATTATGTTAGGTATGCAAAGCCAACTTTCTAGCAAAAGATTAAATCTTTTCCCATACAAATTCATTAAATTTGGGCATGGGAGGTGAAAGTAGACCTCGTATGAAAAAAACTCAACACTGTTTTTGATTTTACGTTAATCTTATGAGAGGATAAGTTGGCACATAGAGATCAATACTCCAGCTCAGGTCTCTCTCCATCACATTACCTATATAAAAAAATAACCCCTGAAATGAGGGACTCCCCCGAGACGCTATCTGATAAAAAACGTTCTCTTCTCTTGGTCTTCTTTTTCCCTTCCCTTCTGCATCCGTTCCAAAACCGCCATGATGATTTTTCCCGGCCACAACCATCCCTGCAGAAATTACACACAAATATTGAACCCCAATTTTTCAGCATTTCTTTACCTACCCCCACCTCTTACAAACTTCCCAGGGGGAAGCGGGTTACAAGCCCCTAACTTTAAAGGCCTAATCCTAAGGGGTTGGAGGTGGGAGGAGGCCCCGGGAACTAGATAGGGCCCCCTTTAGGGAGGTATGCCCCCGCGGATAAGTTGGGAGGGCCAGCCCCCCGTTTTGGGTTTGGGGGGTTTTCCCAGCCAGGTGGGTAGTAAAAAAGAAAGCAGGTAGATAAGCAGGGTCAGTTAGGAAAGTAGATAGGCTACAATTTTGGTGGAACCCATTAGTTAAGCGTAGGTATTTTTGGGGAATCCCAATTAGTTAGGCTGTAGGTAGGTGGTTTTCCCCCAGTAAGGTAACTTAGGTATTAGGGTCCCCTTTTTATAGGCTGCAAGCAGTAGGACCCCCTTTTGGGGAGTATACAGGGAAATTAGGGGTCTCCTTTAGGTACTATCATTTAGGGTTCCTTTATAGTAAAAACAGGTAGTTAGGGGCCCCTTTTGGTACTAAACAGTTAGGGGACCCATTAGGGAGTAAACAAGGGATTTTGGGGGCCCCCTTTACAAAATGTCAGGAACAGGGGCCCCCCCTTTTGCTACTTTGGAGTAGTCAGAGCCCCCTAATATTTAGTAGCCAGGGCCCCCTTTTGTAGTTCGGGCCACCCTTTTGGTAGTCTGGGCCCCCTTTTTAGTCAGGGCCCCCTTAGATTGCCGGGGGCCCTCCCATGTAGGTAGCATGGCCCCCCCCTGGTATGCAGGGGCCCACTGTAGCTTGCCAGGGCCCCCCTGTAGGTAGTCCGGGCCCCCCCTGGGGGTAGCCAGGGCCCCCATTTGTATAGGGGGCCCCCCCATGTATAGCCGGGGCCCCCATGTATTTAGCCGGGGGCCCCCCTTGTACAGGGCCCCCTATAAGGTACCAGGCCCCCCTTTAGCCGGGGCCCCCCTTTTGTAGCCAGGGCCCCCCTATAGCCGGGGCCCCCCCTTTGTACCGGGGGGCCCCCCTCATATCGGGCCCCCTTTTAGCCAGGCCCCCCCCCCCCAGTATCAACCCCCCCCTAGTAGTCGGGACCCCCCATACCAGGACCCCCCTGAGAAGGCCCCCAAGGTAGCCAGGGCCCCCCATGGGTAGCGGGGCCCCCATGAAGTCAGGGCCTCCTTTGAAGGGGGCCCCCCTATGTGGACCAGGCCCCCCAGATTTAGCCAGGGCCCCCCTTGAGTCAGGCCCCCTTTAAGAGCCGGGCCCCTCTTGTAGCCGGGGCCCCCTTTTGAGCCAGGGCCCCCCATAGCCAGGCCCCCTTTTTTTAGCCAGGACCCCTTTTTGTAGCCAGGACCCCCCTCTAGTAGTCAGGGCCCCCCCTTTACCAGGCCCCCCTTGACCGGGGGCCCACCTTGAAAGCCGGGCCCCCCCCCTTTTGTGCCAGGGCCCGCCCAGTAGGTAGCCAGGGCCCCCTGTAATAGCCAGGGGCCCCCCAGAGGACCGGGGCCCCCCAGTAGGTACCAGGGCCCCCCATAGTTCAGGGCCCCCCAGTAGTCGGCCCCCTTTTTGTCCAGGGCCCCCCTTTTGTACCGGCCCCCCCCTTTTGTAGCCAGGGCCCCCTTTTTAGCCAGGGCCCCCCTCAGGGGCCAGGCCCCCCTATATCGGGGCCCCCCCAGATCGGGCCCCCCTTTTTTTAGCCAAAAGGGCCCCCTTTTTTGTACCCAGGGCCCCCCTTTTTGAAACCCGGGGCCCCCTTTTTAACCAGGCCCCCCCTTTTGCCAGGCCCCCCCTAATATCAGGGCCCCACCTTTTTGTACCCAGGGCCCCCTTTTTTGTACCAGGGCCCCCTTTTTTGTACCCGGGGCCCCCCCTCAGTAGTCGGGGCCCCCCCTTTTTTGTAGCCAGGGCCCCCTTTTTGTAGCCAGGACCCCTTTTTGTAGCCGGGCCCCCCCTCAGTAGTCAGGGCCCCCCTTTTTGTACCAGGGCCCCCCTCTAGTATCGGGGCCCCCTTTGGGTATTTAAAAAAAATAAAACAACAAACACCCTTACCTTGGCTCCGCTCCTCCCTCCGGCCGCTCCAAAGGCTCCGACGGCGCCCTGCTAGGCGGCCGTGAAGTGACATCCCGTGCCGCCTACGCAGTTTTTGGGGGCCGGGGCCCCGGCAGGCTGAAGGGCCTAGCGTCTTCAGCCTGCGGGGAGACGCGAGCGCAGCGCAAATGCGTTTTTCTCCCTTTTCACAACCGCGCAGCCCCCGGGAGTGGGGGACATTAGTCCCCGGCTACCGGGCTCGGTCTCTGGGCACTCGAGACGCGGGTCCCGGCCGTCCAGTGACCGGGTGCGCGGCCGGGCCCCGGGGAGCGACGGCACGGCCTCCGGGGCCCACAGCGGCTCGGGGGGGCCCACCGGGGGATTCCCCGGTCCCCTGGCGGCCCAGTCCAGCCTGTCAAAAGTCATGTTGCTTGTAGCCCCCATCATCTCTCTAAGCACTGAGATGCCACAGTCAGCCTTGAATAAGGTGATGGCACAACATATATACTAATACAACGCAATCAGGAGCACAAGTAAAATCCATAGGGCCCCATAGCAAAATGAGATAGGGCCCCACCACCTAATGACTATACACAAGCAGCATAAGTAGCAATAATTAAAGGTATAAATAATACCGCCATATAACAGGTACACAAATAGTAACACTATGGCCTCGTTCACACGGCTTATTTTGCCGCGGATTGGCGCCGTACTGCGCGCCGGATTTGCGCTGAAGTAAGGCGCCAATCCCTCGGAGTAATACGGTAATCCCACGCTCTCATAGAGAACAGTGGATTCGCCCGCTCCCTCCCCGTTTGGCGAATATCCGCCGGGCGGGAGAAAGTGACATGCACATTATCCAGCGCAATACGGGGCCGTGGGATAATGCAAGTCTATGGGGCCGGGGAGCGGCGCCCCCGCCACGCTCCGGCCCCGCCCCCGTCCCGCCCCTTAGGCCCCGTTCACACGGCTTATTTGCCGACGGATTGGCGCCGTATTCCCGCGCCGGATTTGCGCTTCAATACGGGGGCCAATCCCCTCGGGTTCATTAAAGGTAAAAACACTGCTCTCATTGAGAACAGTGGAATCCGTCGCTCCTTCCCCCTCGGCAAAAACCGTCGGGCGGGGAGAAAGTGACATGCACATTATTTACGGCGCGGACGCGCCGTAAACAATGCATTGTCTATGGGCCGGGGGGGCGCCGCCCCCGCCCGCCTCCGGCCCCGCCCCCCTCCCGCCCCGTATTCACGGCGGATTTGTGCGCTCAATACGGCAAGAACAAATCCGCCGTTTAATAAGCCGTGTGAACGGGGCCTTATTCACGCGATTTGTGAGCTGGATTGCGCTCACAAATCCATCGGGAAATAAGCCGTGTGAACACGGCCTATAGAGCTGAAAGAGACTAACTACGGTACTTGTTCCCTATAGAAAGGAACAGTGTTCTTGTATCTAAGTGGGCCCCCTCAACTTCTGGGCCCTGTAGCAGGCACTATGGCTGCTTTGACTACAGTAATGCCCATGAGCAAAGGGTGGGGAGATGCATCACAGAGAGACACATTTTTGACAGAAAATATCATAATTTGTAAAAACAAAGAAGAAACCTCCTGGTTGGTTACAATGAACCTTAATTTTTCTGTTCCTTCAAACATTTCCACATTATTTTACAACATGAATCATTTACGCCATTTTAATTGGAAAATGCATATGAACAGATGCTTGGCTCCACGAGAATACCACCCGAGAGAGCTTTTTCTCACTTGCCCACAGCCAATAGCTATTGTTTCTATTGATTTAATGAGAAGTAACATTATGTTTACAGAACTTCTGAAATATTTCTTCATTGCTTTGGAGCTATCTCAGAACAAGGTCTCCCGACTAGCCTGGAGCACGCACTAATTAATGAGCAGTAGTATTATGTCAGTGCAGCCTCAGACAAGCAGCTACGATCTGCTTTGAAGGAGCTGAAAATTAAGTCAAATATTGGGAGAAGTTAACTCTTAATTGTTTCTGTCGAGTTCTCTCTCTCGCTCTCTAAGGGGATGTTCACACGGCGTTTTGGATCCGTTTTGGACCAGAAAATCGCATCCAAAAGCGCTGCGTCAATCGGATCCAAAACACAGCTGCGTGTTTGGATGGGTTTTGGCTGCAGCAGGATCGCACTCTATAGTTTTAACTCCTTAACGACCGCCCACCGGCTTTAGATGTCGGCTGGTGCAGGTCGTTCATCTACAGCGACGTCTTTTGGCTCCGGGCGCCGCAGCTGTGCTGAGATCGAGGCTGTACTACACAGCCCTGATCCCAGAGCATCCCCTGCGAGCACCGGGCAGCGGAGAAAACCTCCGCAACCCAGTCCTTTAACCCTTTGATTGCGGCGGATCGTCACCGCAGCGCAATTAAAGGGTTTCCCTGCTCTGTCGGGTGATCGGAACACAACCCGGTGACCCCACAGAGCCCGGAGAACGGCTGCCATCAGTCCTGGGGACCTAGAGTTTGCCCAGGGCTGTCTGCGTACAAGCCAGTGACCAGGGCATACTGTGAGCTGTCCTGATTTTCGCCTGTGTCAGAATTTACACAGATTATAATGTAATTAGCATATATGAAATAAGCTAATGCTAATACATTACTAAGTTCAAAAAAAAAAAATTTAAAACAGTTCTCCCTTCATGGGATTTAAAAAAAAAAAAAAAAGTAAAAAAGCATAAAAAGTGTAAAAAAAAATTAATAAAAAAATAAAAAATAAAATAAAAATAAATATTTAATAAAAAATTACTGTGCATATATTACATACACAAAAAACCCTAATCATATTAGGTATCCACACGACTGTAATAACCTGTAGAATTAATCTAACAAGTTATTAAGAGTGAAATGTGAATGGTGTAAAAAAAAATGTAAAAAAAAAAAAAGCGAGGCCTCATACAACTGCGTCATTGAAAAAATAAAAAAGTTACAACTGTTGAAACACAAGGAGGCAAAAACTAAAAAAATTCTCTGGTCATTAACTACATTTCAGGCCTGGGGCTTAAGGGGTTAAGGGGTTAAATAGGGCATCTGCTGCATCTTTCGGATCAAGAATTGACATGACAATTATTTGAACGGATCCAAAAGACGCCTCAGAAAGACGTATGTAAAACAGGCATTGGCGAGCAGACACGCCGATGCGTGTTTTACATTGAAAGCATTGTTAGATGCGTGTTTGAGTCCGTTTAGGGTCCGAAACACTAATTCAAACACGTATCAAGAAACATACCCTTACAGTGACATAACTGCAAAAGGTTTATAACCTGTAGTGCAAAAGGCTATAGAGCTCTAAGGAATAAAACTTGTCATTAACTTAGGTAAACAAAGGTAAACAAAGTTCTTTGCTAGAAATAAGACTCTCCATGTTTGGATGGCAGTTTGAGACAATTAGATATGTTAAAAAGCAGTGATAGGAGGTTGGTAACCAAGAGAAACTTGTGTACACTAGCAGTAGATAAAATCTTTACCTAAAAAACCCCACAAAATTGGGATTCTAACCTATTTTACAGTTCAGAGTAGCTCAACTCCATTTGTTGTATGTTTTTGAAAACGGCTCACCCCTTTTAGATAGATGGGTCCCCGTCAATAAGTTGTTCATATGGTTCCCACTGCTGAAACCCTCGACCAGAGATCAGCTGTGATTTGTGGGTGGGGAGAACTTGACAATAAGTGTTATTTTTCCTTGCAGTGCCACCACAGGAGAAATGAAGTATTGCACACTTATTGAATATAATGAACTGTCCTTGATACATATGGATGTACTGGGTCCTCCAAGCTAACAGACCATTCTTCTCATGAGCTAGTTAATGAAGATTTTGAACTCGATAAACTCAGAATACGGTATTAGAAAATAGGTTTCTGAACCGGACAAGTCATTTAACCATTTAAGGGTATGTTCACACAGCATAACTGCGACACGCATTTCACTGCGTATTTGTGCTTTATACGTGGCGAGATGTGTACCGAAATTACGGTAATCCATAGCTCTCATAGAGAACTATGGATTACGCCTCGTACCCCCGCGCGTACAATACGATCGTACTGTACGGGCAGGGAGATAAGTGACTTGTCAATTATTCGCAGCGATTACGCCCCGCCAGTAATGTATGTCTATGAAGCCAGCGGGCTACCTCGGGATCAGTATGCTCAGCGTGAGCTCCCGAAATACGTGCCGTATTGTGGCGCGTACTGTACGCGCTGCAATACACCATGTGAACATACCCTAAGGCCCCGTTCACACGGCTTATTTGCCGACGGATTGGCGCCGTATTCCGCGCCGGATTTGCGCTTCAATACGGCGCCAATCCTTTCGGATCATTACGGAAAACCACTGCTCTCATAGAGAACAGTGGATCCGTCGCTCCTCCCCGCTCGCAAATCCGCCGCGGGGGAGAAAAGTGACATGCACATTATTTACGGCGCGGACGCGCCGAAAAACAATGCATTGTCTATGGGGCCGGGAGCGGCGCCCCCGCCGCGCTCCGGCCCGCCCCAGTCCCACCCCTATTCACGGGGGTTTTGTGCGCTCAATACGGCGCACAAATCCGCCGTGAATAAGCCGTGTGAACGGGGCCTAAGGGTAGATAAATTGTCCTTTAAAGTTCTCCAGTTAGAAATGCATTGCTACTATACCTCGGCACCACTGATCTGAATATGTCTGAGTTGCAATACCACACACAACCTGTGAACAGGTGTGGCACTGTTTTGGGCAAAAAAAAAAGCAATAATAGAACATATTTACTTTAAAATTTTGACAGTGTAAACTTAGATTGACTTTCTAAAAATGTGACCAATTTATCACTGTGGCTTATGCTGTAATTTTGGTGCACCCTTACACTTGTCTAGCTTTTTTAGACTATTAGTTGACTTACTTTGCAACAACATTCAGGGCGACATGTCAGAAAAGAGGCGCCTCCATGCCAGTTTTAAGGTGCATTAAATGAGTGTACAGTGTGCCTGAATGAATAAACCTGTCAAAAATATAGCCTCTGGTCTACCTTGCATAATGTAGGCGCATAACATATCATTGCTTGCATATTTGATGTGCCTACTTCAGCTGCATTCAAATGTGTAGTGCCTTGCATATAATGCAGCCCAATTTATCGGTGGCTTACCCTGTATTACACTATTGCACATTATATATGCCATGACACAGCAGAGATTGACCTTACTATTGTCACTATCAGTAACCTAGAAAAGCTAGCAGGAGATATGGGCACGGGGCAGAACTATCGGGGTAGCAGACATAGCAGCTGCCACGGTGCTTGTGACCTTAGGGGGCCTGGGCCCCATGGCAGTTTCTACCATGTCTGCTACCCCGGCAGTGTAAGGCTATGTTCACACGGCTTAACTGCGGGACGTAATTACGCCCCGCAATTACGCCGTGTGGCCGGGGGCACTTCGCCGGCCCATAGTCAATCATTACTAGCGCCGCTGGTAATTCACATGTCAATTATCTCCCCCCTCGGCAAATTCACCGAGCAGGGAGAGGAGACGTAATCCATAGTTCTCTATGAGAACTGTGGATTACCGTAATGACCAGGACATTTTCAGCCCGTAATAGGCGCACTCCGGCGCGCAATTATGGACCAAAATACGTCCTGGTTTAAGCCGTGTGAACATGGCCTAACAGTTCACTGTGTCCCAAGCATTCAGAGGCAGGAGTCAGACTGCTTACTTACCTATATGGCTCTTATAACCCAACTAAACCCTGCCTGCCTTTTTGGGGCCCCCTATAGCTTATTTACCTACCTACCTACCTATGTGGGCCCCACCTATAGCCTATCTACTTATGTGGGCCCCACTGATAGAGGAGGTGGGGGTCAGGGATTGAGGTGCTGGAAAAGTGAAGATTGTAAGATATTTGTGTCCAGATCTGCAGGGACGAGGGGTGGTCGGGAGAAGTCATCATGGCGGTCTGGACTGGATAGAGTAGAAAAGGGAAAATCAATGACTCGTCACGGACATGTCCCCTGTGAGTCACTGAATGTAACAGTACTGTAATCCCTTCTGTGTATATGGGTATCTAACACTATATGGTCACTGTATGGTGGTTATATTGGTCTTTGTATCCTGATCTTTATTCAGTAATAGTATAGGGGTATTATTCAGTCATTATGGGATGGTATGAGGGTGCTATCTATGGTGAGATAATCGCTCCTTGTATTATCTAGTAACTGTATGTCTTAAGAGGTCCTGGTAAATGTTCGTGGTGGTGGTGGTGGTGGGGGGCATCTAAAAGCTTGCTATGGGGCCCAGGCTTCTCTAGTTACAACCCTGTATGGGCGCTTGCTCTTTAAGATGTTTGGAAGTAGTATGTCTGTGTAGAATGAGCATCCTAAATATGTTTTGTTCTTCGTGTAGAAAACATGCGTCTGAATTGCTCATTTAGAATGGGTTATATTCAATATATTCTCTTCATGGAAGCAAACAGAGGGTTTATCTATATGTATAAATGCTAATTATGAGAATAAATAATACCTGAGGTGCATCGTATCCATATGTTTTCATGTATATTTTAGGTCACCACAAATACAAGCTCATCCAGTTACAAAAAAAATCAACCTGCAACATTCAGTCATCCTCCTCTCACATGATATGTTTGTTTAGTCTTCAATACAGCACGCCCTTTGTTACCCTAATTCGTTAGGTAAAGAGGATCTGTCACGACTCCCCTCCTCATTAAAGGCAGCTGATTGCATCACAGACTCTGTAGATATAGATCTGGGATACATAGAGGATATTGGACCTTTTAGCAGTACATCAAATGGATTACACAGGATTATAAGAACAAGGCTTCTTTCTTCTGAAAAACAGCGCCACCTGACCACAGGTAATGTTTTACATTGCTAAATAGCCCCTTTCACTTTAAGGCCCCGTTCACACGACGGTTTTGGCCGCAGGTTCCGCCGCGGCTCTTGCCGCAGTTCCCGCGGCCGAAACCTCGTCATACCGTGCGGGTTTGTGGCGCGGGTGGTGTGCGTGGTCTCGGCGCGGGAGGGGCGTGGTTTTGCGCCGAGGGTTTGCCCCCATGCAAATTAATAGCAGGGGGGAATCCGCGGCGCGAGCCGCGTCCCAGCCGCGCACCACCCGCGGCGACACCCGCGGCAATGCCCGCGGTAGCACTGCGCGGCCGCCGCGCAGAGAACTCCTTGTCAGGCATTGATGACAGAGTTCTTCACACGCACGGAGTGTGAATATTAACGCGGTTTCCCATAGGAAACCATGTTAATAAACTAGACGCGATTTGGCCGCGGTTTTGGCCGCGGAAACCGCGTCGGAACCCGCGGCCATAACCGCAGCCAAATCCATCGTGTGAACGGGGCCTAATAGAGCTGAGCTGCAGTACCACATGCAACCTGTGGACAGGGTGGCGCTGTTCTTGATAGAAAGCAGCCCTGGTTTTCTAATTTTGTACACAATCCCTTTAGATTTTAGATCCCAATCACATTTTGTAGTCTTGGACTGCAAATTTTTAGGCTTGGCTGCATATTTTATAGTATTTCCTAACTCACTTTAAAGGAAAAAGAGGCAAATATAGAAAATTTTTCATAGGCTAACCACCATTAATGGGATGTGATATAAAAATTCATGTTTTAGTGTTTTTTTGATGACATTTGCCATATATTTATGGCATAGTGGCGGTAAGAGTGTATTGGGGGTTTCAATCGCTGAACCTGCTCCATGCGGAACAGGTCCTGCTGCTAACAACCAGGATCAGATATAACAGCAGTAAACTTGTCCGAGGCATCTACTGAATTAAAGGGGTTTTGCCACGGTAATGTTGACGTGGGATCCTCCAAAATGGGTATTTAATCACTTTTCTAAATATATGTGATTATAAAAAGTTAAGCCTGTGAGAGCTACAGCCTTAATCAGATGCCCTTAGTTTCCTGAAAGTTTACATTAGACATGACCAGGACACTGACCGGAGCTGATCTGGCCACGCTTGTTTGTTAGCACTTCTTATCTAATGACAGGGAATATGAAGGAGCTTGCAAGGGCTGGGGAGAAAGTGCAGTGTAAAGAGCCTGTCTGCTGTATAGAGAATCCACTGTTTTTAATGTTAATTTTGAGTAAACTTTAGAGACACTCCCTGCTTCCCCCGCGCTCTGCTCACCCCCTCCCTCTCACCCCTGCAGCCGTTCATGACTCAGCATGCTTTGTTTATATTCACCCTGAGGGAGAATAAGAGGAAGGAACTCCCTTCGTGGCAAAACCCTTTAAAGGAGTTTTCTCACAAAAAAGTTTACTTTCAACATAAACATGAACAGGTCATTGTAGACTTTTCCTAAATACATTGGTTATTAGATTTTACTTTAATTATGAGTAAGAGATATTCTTTCTTTAAGTGCACACAGGTTTCTATGGGTTTGGGGTTTTCCTGCCCATAACTCTGTTATTTTTTAGCGGGAAGCAGGGGTGCATCCCCCATGGCGACGTGCTCAGTCCCTGCACCTTGCTCCAAGTTGTTTTTTTCTCTAAAAAGATTCAGATAAGAAAATTTTTTTCTCCCACAGAACAGTATCTTTAGTTACTGGGTTTTAGCTCCCCTGCATTTGTTAGTGTAAAAGGTAGCTGAAACAGAGGTAAAGGGTAAAACCCCTGTCACTCAGTGAAACAGCATGGTAAGAAAACCCCTTTAAGGAATTCCATTGACCGATCTCTCCCCCGTCTTCCCTAAAATGAGATCATATGGTGCCATCTGGTAGCTGTGGCCTAATGAAGGTCTTCAATACTTGCCATCTTGCTATTACTGAAGAACAGGGTACAAGCGATCACGCCCCATAGTGTTATCACGTCGCCAGTGTGGGGACACTCCTCCAGCAGCTCCTAGGTCACACAGCCTAGGCAGAGTGATGGGCAGAAAGTGGGTGTTGGCAGGGAAAAAGAAAAGGTAAGTATTATTGTTATTTTTTTTTTCTTTGGGGTAAGTAAAAACTTCCCTCCCATAAAGGGGGGTCCTATCTGACTACAGGGGGGACCTATATCCCTGAAAAACTATGGGGGGACCTATATTTTTGTCAAACCCAAAAAGAGGGGAACCAAGTCATTCTAACTATGGAGGGGACCTATGTACCTGCCTAGCTATAAAGGGGACCTATGTACCTGGGACCTATGTACCTGCCTAACTATTCAGAGCATTTATATACTGTACCTACCTAACTAAGGGGGGGACTTATATGCCTAATTATGGAGGGGACCATAAACCCAATAGGGGCACTTATAACCAATCTAACTAGGGAGGGGACCATATACCCACCTAAGGAAACATAACATACTTGGGAGATAGCTTTAAAAATGGGCAGCACAAACAGGTTTTTGGATGCAAAAATAAAAAGGGTGTTTATTTACATGGCAAAACACACAAAAACATAGCAAACAGGAACAAAACTTTTCCAGCCCAATTATCAACCATCCGTTTAAAAGTCCTAATACATAACAGGTGGCTTAGCTTCAGTCAAATAAACGTATGGCAGCATACCAACGTGTGGTGTGGGGTGAGTCCCTGTTGAGGGTAGCAGGACAGCGTCCTGGAGCGCCCTTGCAAACTCCCAACTCCAGCACCCTCTGGAGGGAAATGGCAACAGAATCAAAGAGGTCCAGAAAAACCCCGGACTGGACTGTGGGGACGGCCTCCCACCCTTACTACAGTTGTCCCAGAAAAGGACCCCTAAAAAGCGAGGCAGCTAAACTAACTACTACAGGTTGTAACCTACAGTCCACTAACTAGGCGCTCCTTTTTTCCCCCCGAGCTCCTTGGACTCCTTGGGTGGCACTAGACAGCAGTTCGGTGTGCAGTTGGAAATGGCAAACGGGGTGGACCGTCAACTGACATCGCTTAAACTTGTTTTTACCAATATAGCAAACTCCTTGCACATATTTACCTCAAACTTTCCCCCGGGGGTTGCCTTCAATACCTACAGTACCTAAAAGGGGGACCTATTTACCTGGATACCTACCTACTGAGGGGATGCATAGTCCAACCTACTGAGTTGCCATAAATGCCTACCTAGTGACCAAGGGGGGCTACATACCTACTTAATATAAACACAAAAATGGTGACAGTACTAAACTTTATTTCCTGCATCCCCTAAAAGTCATGGCTGTGGCTGATTTTCTGGGGGTGCAGGGAATGACGTTCAGGCCGCACAATATGATCCTGGGGGTACTGTCCACAGCCGCAGCACAGGGAGTTGGTTCATTTCCCCCACACCCGGACATTGTGCCTGTTAGCTGTGGCTCATAGCCCCCACCATCATCCCGTGAGGAGTTTGCACAGAAATAGAGAATGGTTAAGGAGCTGCTGGAAAAGGGAAGATTCTAAGATGTGTGTGTGGTAAATTCTGCAGAGACGAGTTGTGGCCGGGAGAAGTCATCATGGCGGTCTGGACGGAAAGGAAAAAACAAGGGGAAGAAGACCACTCCGATCAGAAAAGACATCACCTGTGAGTCACTGACTGTAACTACACTATAATTACTAATATGTCTGCAGAGCTTGAGTCTAACTGATAGTCACTATGTGGTGCAGGGGTGTAGCTACAGGAGGTGCAGAGGTAGCAGTTGCTACCGGGCCCTGCAGCCTGAGGGGGCCAAAAAGTCCTTTTGCTACAGAGGGAAACAGTAGCATTGTACAGTAAATAGCACATGTTAGCTTAACTTTTTGCACTAGGACCCCAGAGCTTCAAGTTACGCCTCTGATGTGGTGCTTGCATGTAGTCCATAGTCTCCCGAATTAAGGACTTAGGAAATTTTGGGGGTGCTTGCATTTTGGTTCAGTAACGAGAATTAAACGTTGGTATAGCCCATGGAAGGGTTATGTTGGTGACGTAGTTTTTAGAGGTAACATATTGTAATAGGTTTGGGTAAAGGCCCAAAATGTTCAGGATAACTTGTATTAACTTCACAGGTGTGGTCATCATGGTGGAATATGTATAAATATTTGTGACAGTTGTTTTGGAATGTGAAAAAGGGGTTTAAAAAAAATTTCATGTGTGATCCTTTGTGTCTCCCTTATTTAAAGTATTAGTACATAACACACACACACATATATATAAAGTATATATTATATATAATATATAAAATATATATATATATATAATATATATATATATATATATATTAATTAGGCACATACCTATGTAAAACAGCATGTAAAAGCTCTCTGTATATCTCTTGTCACTAATGTGTTAACAAAATGGCCGCCTGTAGTAGTTTGTAGAGATTGTCGTGTATTTCAAGATGGCTCTTCTGCTCTAGTTACACCCTTTGTTTTGACATTCCTGAGCTTTGAGGAGTGGTCTGTAGATGAGGACGTTCCAATAGACCCTCACATCCAGGTACATGTGATGCTTCTTATCTACTAATTCGCAAAAGTATAAAAAGCTGCCATTTTGTGAATAAAGGCAGAAAGTATTTCCACAGCATCAAGGCATGTTGTAATCTCTTTCTCGGTGCACCCTTTGTTATTTTTAAGCTAATTTAGACCCCCACAAGAACAGAATAGCCCCTTTAAGGCTACTTCCTTTTCAACAGTAACATTTTTTTCTCTGTAAAAATACATGCCGCAGTTCACAATGTGCCATGAAAAATGCTGTGTGAATCCAGCTCTACTGAGCAAAAAGTAACAGAGGGCCCGGGCCCCGGGTATTTTAGGACCCTAGCACCACCCATGCTTTCATGCCCAAGATCCTTTGCTAAGCTTTGTCTAGAAGGCACAGGAAAACTCAAAAGTCAAATTTTCTGATACTGGTATAATGGACCAGTACACGGGTTGTGGACATACAGTAGGTTGTGACCCTCGTTACTCAAATGTCAAGTATCTCTATTCCAAGCACTATAGACAAAGCCATTGTAACTGTTATGGGGCTGGTGGAGAGAGGCGACCCAGCTCACGTTGTCCCAATCCACCTCTTTCCCATGGGCAAGTATTAAACCGTGTAGTTAAAAAAGAAGCAGTGACATATGGATCTAGGACATCTGTCCTGGATTTCTAATACATACGTACACCACAACTGCCTTGTGTTCCAGAAGGTTAACATGGCCTTGGGCATCACTATAGAAGGTGCACAGAAGACATTCTCACTTAAAGAGATGTTCTCATCATGCTATATCACAGAGCCAGATCTTCACAGCCAACTTCAGGCTCCCACTTCCTGTGCAGGCTGTGGGCAGTTCTAAAGCAGTGATTGACATTTCAGCCCTGCTGTTCCTAACTAAGCCTGTTAGAGGGACTTTGATGATGGAGGGTTTTTAACAGTAGGATCACAGAATGGTAAAAGATTAATATTTGTCAGTAAAAAAACATAAAAGAGCTCCTGTAATGCTGATAAGACACAGCAGGGAGTGAGTTCATCATCCTGGCCACTGCAAGAGTGGTGCAGAGAGGTGATTGGTAACCTAGAGAAGCTTGTGTACGCAAGCAGGAGATAACTGCTATAACTCTGAGAGGAAGCAAAATCAGAACAGCAATGTATTCTGTAATGGTCTTTATTTTCTATTGTCTACATATGTAAAGCTAATCTAAGTGGTGAGAATACCCCTTTAAAGACTCCACCACCACCAACACCACCACAAGAGCAGTATGGCAGTATGGCAGGTGGGGGGACAGTTAACAGGTTTTGCATTCTGGTCACCAGCAGGTTAGACCTCAGATGGGAGCTGTTTATCTCTATGTCTCTTCTAGTTTGAGGTGTCCAATTTTTTAAGGATTATATCTCTTCTCAGAAATCTCACCTTCATAATCGGAAAACTAATCCTTTCCAGTGGTTTTATTCAAGTCATAAACCAGCTTCCTGCAAGGTGGATGGCAGCCTGACCCGCTGCTGCACTTCACGTCTCCACGACATGCGGCAACTTTCTTTGTTAAAGAAAGGTTTTAAGATGCTGCTAATTATTTCTGACTTATTGTGACTTATTGTGACTCCTGGTGAGTGGGACAAGGTGACACTGTAAACTTCAGCAGTCTTTTTTTCCAACTAATGGCTCAGTCTAGGTTTAGAAATCTATGGAGCCGGCCCATCTGCTATATTTATATGCACTTGAGACACGGATAATGATTTTGTCTTGCTCCTCCGTTGCTGAAAGCTGTGCAACAGTAACAGTTTTTAGAATATTTTTGTCACTTTTGATAAAAGGTAACTATAGTACACCTATGGGAGAGAAAAGCGGGACGTAATCCATGGGTTATACATGTTCTAAGCCAAACTTGAAAAAAAATGAACAAACTCTATAAGCCCACTACCCTCTTTTAAGTGGGTCTCTAAACTAATAGGTGTGGCGACTACCGCCGCAACATCGGTAACCCCCCCCCCCAAATGGAGGGATCCGTGCCAGAAAACCACTCCCAGACCTAGCCCCCCCGGCTCTGTTTACTCCCCTTTACGGCCCAAAGCACCAGCAACAATGGCCGAAAAAAGGCATACAACCAAAAAAAAAGGGGATCACATCACCACCTTTCCAGGGTTGACCGCAAAAAAGGGAGAGAAAAAGGAGGAACCTTTAAAGCAGTTCCTGTTAATCAGGATGGGTCAATTGATTTTTCTCGCATTTTCGGGAATCCATCGGGTCCAAAAACAGAAGGTATTTTTACAGCCATTTGGTTAAAGATTGAACCCTAAAGGCAATAGGCCCCCAATGCTACTTGGAGGAAAAAAGGTTTTAGATAACTAATGAAAAATAAATAATAAAAAATGCACAAGGATAAGTACCAGTTTCCCAATCAGTATGCAGAAAACCCACAATTTTTATAAAAGGGGAGACTGCAAAAAGCAAAAAACTGAAAAACCCCCCACCCGCCTACTACATGGTTGCGGTTTTATAATTTCTTAGATAAGGGGGCCCCCTTATCAGGACTGTGATGACCATGGGCTTACAGCCTATGTCGCCTTACTATTTGTTGGGTGGGGTGCCCAGCACATTTTAGATTTTAACACAAATATGACACCCCTCCTTTCCCCCAGTATTTTGGCCATAAAAATACATACTGAAAAAAAATAAAATGAGGTATTTTTGAACAGCGGCCACTATATTCTGAAAAAAATAATGTTAGGGGCATCCTGAACCTGAAGTCTCTACCTTATCTGTTACCATAAGGGTATGTCTTTTTTGGAAAACTGAAACCTAGATTTGGATTGTGTTGGAATAATACTTAACGTGTTCAAAAACCCTTTTTAGTATTGCTTTGTGAGCCTTTGTCAAGGGATATTGTCATTTTTTGATAAAGTTAGGTGTTTAAAAAAAAAAAAACACTGAGAGAGACCCCAGCTCAGATCTTTGTTTTTTCTGCAAAGAAATGATAATTTAGACATGTTTCCTGTGCTGAAAGTTATACTTGTTTTTCTTCAAGAATAAAGTTTCCCTTTTTCGTTCAACTACTGGGTAATAAACTGGAAAATCTGCCAAAAAAAAAGGGTTTGGGCCCCCGTATCCAAGTATTCCGTATCCCCAAAAAACAGTAAAATTGAACAGTGAGAAGATAAATAAGAAGATAAGTTCTGCTAGTACAAACCGTGAAATTCTCAGTGCCAAGCCGACAAACCCGAACACCCAAACCTGGAAAAATTTGGTGAAGATGCTTCTAAAAAAGAAAAAGGTACGTGGAAATATACACAGGACCCCAAGCCTGATCCTCCATCAGAGGAATGGATAGAGAAGGAATCAGAAAGCACAGGGCACTATCTCCCTCACTATAGATGAGACCAGTTTGTACACATATGCAAATGTAACACGGGCAAGGACATGTGGGAAGAGCTACAGAAAGTGCATGAAAGAACAAATCTAGCAATAAGCTTTATCTAATGGGGGAAATTTTTATCAGTCCAAGTTAAGTAAGGGCCAGAATATGCAGGACTACATCAAGACACCCTAGAAATAGTGGAGCGTCTGCGCGGAATAGGTGAAACATAAAAGATTTCCCAATGTTGCTGCACTGTTACTCAGCGGTCTCCCAAAAGCTATGACACACTGGTCACTCCCACTAGATGCACGGCCTGGATAGCTCACATTAGAGTATGTGAAGGCAAGCTTGTGGATGAATATAAGAGAAAAACAGAGAGTACAAGCAGCAGTGATATGTCCACCGCAGATCTGCATTAAAGCCCTCAGGATCATACAACACATAAGAGTCATATAAAGGAAACACGGTGAATGCTTTGTATGCAGGAAAACTGGTCCATAAAGGCAAATTGCAGAATCTGGAAAGCAAAAATGAATCAGTTTAAAAGAAAAAGGGAACAATTAGAAAGCCAAAAGTGCTATTAAAGAAGAAAAGGACACTGTGTGTGCTGAATCGCATTTAAAAACAAGTACAGGCAGATCAGCAAGACTTATGGTGCATAGACTCCGGTCCCACAAGCCACATGAAAAAATAACAGAAGTTTTTTTTCTAACCTGGACCAAAGCAAATCAGAAAAAGTCATCTTAGCCAAGGGTCAGTATATAACTTCAGAAGGAATGGGAGATGGCTACCTCCACTGCCAAGCCCTCCCCAACAGAAACCAGAAAGATCCAAGTAAAGGAGTGCTCTATGTTCCAAGTCTTGAAAGCAACTTGTTATCAGTGAAGAAACTCACAAGACAGGGGATTGTAGTTACTTTTATGGATGACAGCTGCATCATCACAAGAGAGGGTCATACTCTTGCAAAAGGAAATATCAAAGATGGATTGTACCAGTTACAATATCAGGAGGCTGTTTATACTGTCAAACAAGAACATGAGAATTGCATCCATGTTGTGGCATCCCCTTCTTGGGGCATAGGGACCAGAAGCAATAAGAAAGCTAGTTCAGGAAGAGCTTGCTAACGGGGTTACAATTGACCAATGCAGTCAGAAGATGAAGTGTACAGCTGCCCCTAAACACGTACCACTTACATAAAGCACAAGCCACGGGGACTTGATTCATACAGATGTGTGGGGGTCCATGAGTACTCAAACACCTGGAAAGAAGAGATATTTTCTACATTTATTGATGATTACTCCAGATATACAATTGTGTACTTGCTTCATAGCAAAGATGAAGTTGCAGGGGAAACTAGAAGAGTCCCTAGTTTGAAGTATCCAACAAATTTGGAAGAATGCAAAGACATTGCGTGCTGACAATGGAACTGAATACACAAGGGGGAAAGGCACAAGCCATATTAAAAAAGAATGGAATCGTGTTCCAGACTACCATACCACCCAGAACAGAATGGTGTCGCAGAGAGGAAAAACCGAATGTCACGGTCCGTGCCACGTTCCTGTCCTTGCGCTGCGGCCTCTGCTGCGAACCGCAGTCGTACCTATGTTCCTATCGCAGATCTGTTTCCTTTTGGGCAGTGTCGCTGTGAGCGCCCCTGTAGCTTCTGCTTACTCACCTGTGTTGTGCTCCTCCTCTTGGCTGCTGCCTGATTCCCTGTTTTATAGAGGGGGGCGGCCACATCTTCCCTTCCTTTTTTCCCCACAGTGTGCAGCAGGGTTGGGTTTTCCTCTGCCAATCCCCTTCCACCTGTGGGTTTATAAGCCTGCTTCTCCTCACACTCCCTGCCTGATCCTTGTTGTGTCATGTTGTTGTTTTTCATGTTGTTGTTTTTGATGTTGTTGTGTCATGTTGTTGTTTTTGATGTTGTTGTGTCATGTTGTTGTTTTTGTTGTTGTTGTTTATGTTGTCTCTATGTGTGTGGGAGTGTCACTGCTGGGGACTGCTCTGAGGTAGCACCTGGTGGCTGTCAGCGTCAGCCAACCTTACCATCAAAGGCTCTGTGAAGATACCTTGCCCAATGGCCACTTGGTTACGTCCCCTCGGAGCAAGCCCGGCAGTGGTCCAGTGGGTCCACTACCCGCTTTCCCCGCTCATCCGTTACAGTAGGATCAGGCCATGGACTCCGCTGACATTTTGCCCTCTGTTTTTTGGTCCATGTGCAGGTCTTGTTTCTGGCTGTCTCTGTGTGTGGGAGTGTTTTTTCTTTTTTGGCAGGTCTTTTGGTGTTTGGTAGCTGCTGGCCACTACCCAGCTTCTGAGTCCCCGTGGCTTACGGTCTCGCCCTGAGCCTTCTGAGTCCCGTGGCTTTTCGGTCTCGCCCTGAGCCTTCTGAGTCCCGGTGGCTTTCGGTCTCGCCCTGAGCCTTCTGATCCCCGTGGCTTACGGTCTCGCCCCTGAGCCCCTTTTGAGTCCCCCGTGGCTTACGGTCTCGCCTGAGCCTTCTGAGTCCCGTGGCTTACGGTCTCGCCCTGAGCCTTCTGAGGTCCCCCTGGGTTACGGTCTCGCCCTGAGCCTTCTGAGTCCTCTCGGCTTCGGTCTCGCCCTGAGCCTTCTGAGTCCCCGTGGCTTACGGTCCCCGCCCTGAGCTTCTGAGTCCCCGTGGTTACGGTTTTCCCCCCTGAGCCTTCTGAGTCCCCGTGGCTTACGGTCTCGCCCTGAGCCTTCTGAGTCCCCGTGGGTTACGGTCTCGCCCTGAGCCTTCTGAGTCCCGTGGCTTACGGTCTCGCCCCCCTGAGCCTTCTGAGTCCCCGTGGCTTACGGTCTCGCCCTGAGCCTTCTGAGTCCCCGTGGCTTACGGTCTCGCCCTGAGCCTTTGTGTCCCCGTGGCATACGGTTCGCCCGAGCCTTCTGAGTCCCCGTGGCTTACGGTCTCGCCCTGAGCCTTCTGTGACCCCTGTGGCTTACTGCCCGCCCTGGGTTCCCCTCCCATTTTGCCTAGTGCCCCGTTTGTTCCTCCTGTGCACCTCCATTTCCTAGGTATTCCCCGTACTGGCTGTGCTGCCTGTAGTTGGTTTGGGGTTTTCCCCCGGATTGTTTCGGTCCCCTGACCTAAATTTGGGAATTTCCTTTTTGTGGATTGGAGGAGGAGGAGGGGGCTTAAGGAGGGGGGTACTGTCACGGTCCGTGCCACGTTCCTGTCCTTGCGCTGCGGCCTCTGCTGCGAACCGCAGTCCCTACCTATGTTCCTTTTCGCCCGATTGTTTCCTGTTGCAGTGTCGCTGTGGGGCGCTCCTGTAGCTTCTGCTTTCTCACCTGTGATTGCTGCTCCTCCATCTTGGCTGCTGCCCTGATTCCCTGTCTCTATAGAGGGCGGCGGCCACATCTTCCCTTCCTTTATTCCCACAGTGTGCAGCAGGGTTGGGCTTCCTCTGCCAATCCCCCTTCCAAAACCCGTGGGTTTATAAGCCAGCTTCTCCTCACACTCCCGGCCTGATCCTTGTTGTGTCATGTTGTTGTTTTTCATGTTGTTGTTTTTGATGTTGTTGTGTCATGTTGTTGTTTTTGATGTTGTTGTGTCATGTTGTTGTTTTTGTTATTGTTGTTTATGTTGTCTCTTGGTGTAGTCTGTTGCTGTGGTGTCTGATCTTGTTTGTTAGCAGTTCAGTGTGCCCATGTGGTCTCTTTGTGTCTCTGTCTGTGTCTTTGTGAGTTTCCTTGCCTTGTTCTCTGCCCGTGTTCCTGCCCTTTGGGCATGCCCTTTGGGTTTTTTGCCTGAGTTTAGCTTACGTCTGTGCTTAGTTCTTTGGGGTCTTCAGTCTGTCTATTTATTTTTTCCTTTACCTTTTGCTTATCTCCTGTTTAGCATCTGTTTTTGTCCTGTCTTTGTTTGTACCTGACAATTTACTTCTTAGTCTGCTTTGTCTCTGTCCCTTATCCTGTTGGTGCTAGCATTGCACTTCTGGCCTGTCTGGTCAGCTGCCACTGCTGGGGACTGCTCTGGGATGGCGCCTGGTGGCTGTTGGGGTCAGTCAACCTTACCATCAAAGGCTCTGTGAAGATACCTTGCCCAATGGCCACTTGGTTACGTCCCCTCGGAGCAAGCCCGGCAGTGGTCCAGTGGGTCCACTACCCGCTTTCCCCGCTCATCCGTTACACCGAACTCTTTGTGAAAGTGGAAGAAGTATGCTTTTTGATGCCGAGTTACCAACAACATATTGGGGAGAAGCAATAATGACTGCTTGCTATCTTCAAAACAGATTACCAGGGGAAAACTACAAAAAAAACTCCATATGAGCAATGGAAAAAAAGAAGCCTGGGAAATTAAAGCACATAAAATATTTGGAAGTAAAGCATTTGGTGCATGTTCCTAGAGAAAGCGTAAAAAAATGGGAAGCTCATGCAAAAGGGGGAGTCCTGGTAGGCTACATGAAACCCAAAAAGGATACAGAATCTTGCACCCAGAGACCAACAAAAGGGGACAATCAGCAGAGATGTAGTAATAGATGAAAACTCCGTATCACTCAAATTTCATGAAGTTTTCTCCAGTAATTCCATTTGGAGCCACAGAAGCAACCACGTCCCCAAAACTCAAGAAAACAAGAACAAACGCTGAAGTGTGGGTCGACTCTCAAGTTACTGAAAAGGAAAAATGTAATACCTGCTGAAAATTTCAATCAGGAGATCCAACAGGTGCAACTAAGGTATTCCAGCTAAACGCCTGTCTTACATGGTGAAGACACATTGTGAGTCAGAGTCTCAGTCATGGGAAGAAATGCAAATATTACCAAATCCATGAAAAGCAGAAATGGAATTAAAGCTGCAGATGAAGAAATGGAATCTCTTCAACAGCTTCAGACATGGAAAATTACCAAGCTACCCCAGGTAAGAAAGCAATTGGCTGTAAGTGGATTTTCAAAACCAAGTAGACTCTGATGGTAAAGTGCATAGATTCAAGCAAGACTAGTTGCAAAAGGGTACTTACAAAAATATGGAGAATATTATGATGCTACATTTTCTCCAGTTTGCTAAACAAACAACATTTAGAGTTTTAATGTCTGTAGCAGTGGTGCAAAGCAAGAAAGTAAGACATTTTGACTTTAAAACAGCTTTTCTAAAAGGGGGACTTTTAAAAAGAGGGAAAAAGACTAAACCCAAAAATTATATTTAAAAAAAGGGGAAAAAACCTTTGTGTAAACTGCAAAAAAACTCTTTATTTGGCCAAAAACAACCCAAAAACGTGGAAAAAACTAAGATGAAGCTTCTGCTGAAAGAGGATTTAGAAGAAAAAAGCTGATCCGTGTTTTACACAAATTACAGCAGTAAGTGGATGTATGTTCTTCTGTATGTTGATGATGTCCCCATGCTCTCAAGAAGAAACTGAAATTACAAAAGTAGGAACAATTTTGAACCAAAAATTTTTGAAAAAAAAGACCTTGGAAATGTGACAATTATCGGGAATCCGATCCAAAAGGGAAAAAGATGGAAGTTTCCTTCTCAACCAAAAGGGAAAATTGTCACAGTCCCCCAAAACCCTTTGGAATGTTTAGAGGCCAAAAGGGATTTTAAACACCAATGGATCCTCTTACCAAAGTTGGAAGGAAAGATGATTTTACCTAATAATAGATTTTACAGAAAAGCATGGGGCACTTCTATACTAGCCACAACTACTCGCCGAATCACCGACATTGGAAAACGTGCCGACTGCCCCCGGGGGGGGGGGCCCCACCCCCCCGGCCCGGGGGAAACCCCCCGCTCCTCCGCACTGCGGCCCCCCGCCGCCCCATGTCGGGCGGGGGGCGCGCTCCCCCGGCCGGCCGGGCTCTCTCCTACTCACCCGGCCGCGCCCCTTTTTGCAGTCTCAGCCCCCCGGCCGCGCGTCCCCGAATCTAAGGGCGCGGCGCCGGCCTGCGAGATTTAAAGGGCCATTTCCGGTAATTTGGCTTTTGGGGGCATCCCTTATTTAAGCCTGCCCCCCCGGGGTTTCGGCCGGATTTTTAATGCCTTGTTGCCTATAGAAAAGCACTAAGCCTTTTTCCTGATATACCGGTCCGTCCTTTGCTTCCTTTTCCCCGACCAGCTTCTTGCCGCCTGCCCCACCTTTGCCTGTCCACGCCCCAACGTGCTGCCTGCCCGACCTTTGCCTGTCCCCGACGCGAGCCGCCTGACGTTCTGCCCAGCATACCTCGGCCCACCCCCAACAAGTCAGTCAGGGGGGCGACCCGGTAGACCCCCAGCAAGTCCTCCCCTTTGCGGGGGCTCTGGGGGGAAAACCGGGACCTACTTAGATTCCGTTCCCCGGGTGGTTACACCATCCTTGCGGGGGCCAGTGGATCCACTTCTAGTCCGGGTACGTGACAGAAAAATCCGGCCATGGGGCCCGCCAAAGGGGCCCTGCCCTCTGACCTGACCTCACCACCATTGTGGCTCCAGCATTCAAACCCCGTCAGCAAGCCAGCAACTGGCCATCTCTCCCCCATATCAGCAGCCCTGGCCCTCAGCAAACCCCCGCTCCTGGCTCCCGCTGCTCCCCCGGCTCCGCCCAACCGCTGGCCCAGGCCCCGTCTATCTATGCCCACCAAGTTCGATGGGGACTCCAAGGCCTCAGGGGGTTTATCCCCCATGCCCCCTGCACATTGATTAAGGGAACCAATTTTCCACCGAAAGGTCTAAGTGGGTTCGGCTAAGCCTTCTTTCCGGGGGAAAACCCTGGCTGGGCTACCCCCCTCTGGGACAGGGGCGACCGGTCACAGCTAACCGGGGTTCATTCCTCACCGAGTTCAGGAGCGTTTTCGAGGAACCATCCCCGGGGTTCGTCTGCCGAGAACGCCTTGCAAATTTTTTCGCCAAGGGGGCTCATAGTAGGCGATTATCCTACGTTTCCGCCTTTGGCCTCTGAGTTTCGTGGAATGAAGGGCGTTGACTGCCCTTCAAGAAGGGCCTCT
>JAODAL010046229.1:0-31140 GCA_025379985.1 Phyllomedusa bahiana | reverse complement strand
AAATGTTGGATCAACAAAAAAGGGGAAGTGCCTTTAAGGGGAGGATAGGCTTTATGGAGAATTAAACAGAATCTTTATTTGGCAAAATTTGATGAACATTTATGTAGAAAAAAATTGTTTACTGATACTGAAATAATATAGACTTGCATGTTAGCTGTACAAACACACTTGTAACTATGGACAAAATGTAAGGGGTCTGTCCAAGATAAGGATATCGAGACGGAGATGTGATCCAGAATATACATACCATTCATATTATGCTTGTATAATGTGTACTGGAGAGGATTTCTTTGCTTGAAAGATATGATATATAATAAAAAATATTGCATACCGCTGAATGCTATCAAATGATTTATAATCCAAATAAGACAGGGAAATGTCAGCAAATAAAAATATGAGGTGGAAAAAAAAAAAAGGAGGCATAATGAAAATTATATATGGATTCTGAATGGTCAAGGGTGGATTTATTGACCTTTTTAGAGTCCATTTTTGGACAGTCAGAAATTCTAGGGTTATCCGTTAGGGCTTGTAGGATCCCCTGCCATAGCTGCATGTGCTGCTTAAGGCTTTAAGGGAGATTATCTTGCCTGGTAGCTAGATCAATAAATACTACCAGTAGCGCCTGAGAAGATATAGTATTAGATATACAAAGTTATCTAAAAGCTATCTTACAGAATAAAGCGGCTATAGAGTATTTGTTATTAATTCACCACCATGGATAACCAGAGTTTCAGAATAGGGTTGCTTTAACTTGTCAGATAAATAGCCGGGATTTTGCATCCCAGATAGATCAGTTCACAACACACAGGTATATTTTTAAATGGTGGGTTTGGTTTTTTCCTGGTTACCTGATCTTGGTTATTTACGCTATATTTTAGGAGTACTGTTCACTATAGTTTGTGCTTGCATTTCATTATGATGCTGTATACAGTGTATTCCTTCTCTTATGGCAATATATTGCTCATCTGCTGAAGCCATTCCCTTGGGATATGGTGTTGGATATAGACAAAATATGGATTGTGGGTTTGGTCAAGGGTGGAATGTAGTGCTAAAGATTTATTGACCATCCGGAATCCATATTGACAGTAAACACTTTAAGAAATTTTAATAATAATAGTAGTCTTTAAGCTGTAATTTTCCTAGCGCTTGTTAAATGTTTGTTTAGAAACAGTATTGACACAGAGGGTTTTATCAGGGCCCCGTTGTTGTGGGAGTGTTGTACCGAGTAGCCACATAGCTCTTGTGGTGGGAAACAATTACTACCAGCGATGTTAGAGGAAATCAGGGAATCCAGGTGTAAGCATCAAGTCATGGATTTTTCCCGTGCCAGGTTAACCTCTAAAGAACTGACCATTCGGAAGGGGGGGGCCTTATACTGGAAAAGTAACTGGGCTGTCAGCTTGTGTAACACTTGGTTAGCAGGCATTTGTTTCAAGTAAGATATAAGCTGGGAAAGTTGTGCGAGGGTTTGAAGTAGCTGTTCTGTGGGCTATAGAGGGACGCCTCGCCGCCACAATGTGGTTCCCCAGGTAGATTTTCCTATCTCGCTGGCCCCTTCTCCACTGATGTTACAGATAGAATAATGCTGATAAGATGCCTGGTGAAGCTTGGACCTGTTTATGGGGGACCCCGTGCACGGTGTCAACTCAGGATTATCTTCTAATCTTCGCTGGTCCATGTTACCAGCTGATGCCAATAGATGATGCTTATAAGATGCCTGATGAAGCTTTGACCCATATATAGATGTGATGTAAGTATTTGTCATCCATACTATGCGTGCTTTGTCTTTGTAACCAATATTATGCGTGCCTTTCCTTTATAATCTATATTATGCAAAAGTATATACAATATCACACTATCTTCTTGTAGTTTTATGTAATCATTGAGTTACTCATATAATAAAGTAAATAAAGAATTGGATGTTGCCTTCTTTAAAGCCGTATCTGACCCACACAAAGAGTTGGCAAAACAGCTTAGTCCTACAAGTATTCATTCAGTAGTCTTTTAATTTTTTTTTCCATATTGTAGAACCATATGCTGTAAGTTTTTAGAGCATACTGAAGGCTATCATTTCTAGACTTGGTTATTAGCCACCCACATACTTTATGAGATTCAGATAATGTTGCATCAATTTATGTAAGGTCAAAGAAACTGGATGCCATAGGACAGCAGCTTATTATTTTGATAATTTTTATTATGTAACTTGCAAGTTTCAGAAAGCCTTATGTAAGCTTAATAAACAGATCATCTGAAAGCAGAGATGAACAAATTACCTTTTTGAGGTTGTCATTCTAGGGCTTGAGCTTGAAATTTCACTCAAAATGAAAATAGAATGACATTATTTAAAAAACCATAAAAAACAGGAATCAGTAATTAAAAGGGAGATTTACTTAGACACTTGTAATATGCCATTCTTGTAAAAAAAAAAAAAAAGATGGAGTAATGTGCAAAATTTGAAGCACCTGTATGTGCCTCAATTTCTTGCATAAATTATCATAAATCCAAAGGACTTTGCAAGGTCCAGGCTGTGCTACTATACCTTGCCCACTTAAAAAAAAAAATAGGGGGGCGTGGCCTGAGCAGGGGATGTGAACAGACGCACCTTGTGAGATCTCCTGGCTTGAGCTCCATTTACCGGCCCAACTAAGCCCTTTAATTGGGTTTTGAGACCTTTTTTTAACCCATTTTGGGAAATTTCCTAAAGAAAGAGCTACAAAACGTTTCCAAGACAGTCCTTTTTAAACGGCCCTGTCCCAGATTTTGGGGCAAAAAATCCTCACCCCTCAGGTAGCAGAGGCAGCCGCGCCATTTCCCCGTGCATGGGGAAGCCCGGCATTATAGAAAAATTGAAGCTGCCCTTTCCCCCCCTCGGGGATCCCAAAAGAGGTCCCCCTCCCTACACCCTTGGACCTCTTAAACCTTCTGCCGGATAATTGGGTGAGAAAAACTGGTTCCCCCATTTCCCTTTAAAAACATCTGGTGCCTGTTTAACATGAAGCCTTGCTTCCTCCTTAAATGTGGTGAAGCTGCAGTGAGTCCTTGCGCCGGTGTGATGTGTTTAAGCTCCTTTTTCCGGGAGAATTTTTGCTATCCCCTCCCCCTGATGGCTTTCCAGTTCTTACGGGCTTTCCCCCTGTCCCGACTCCGTGAGCAAATTTGGCTATTTGCCCAAAAGATAGTCTGTGCTAACTCCTAACACTTGAATGCCTTAGAGAGCTCTCCTCCTTCTCCTAATAAAAAAGTTAATTTGAGTGATTAACCCTGAGTTGCGCTGGAGTCCCTTTGCGGGCCCTTTAAATATAAAGGGGGGAATATCAGTTTGAATGAAATCCATGGCTTGTTTTTAAGACCCCTCTTTTTTTTAACCTTAACAGACCAGGTTTAGCTAGTCAGGAAAGGCTGCAAAACTTTCGTTTGGACACTGTTAAAAAGAAGCTGTTATATTTACGGACTTGGCACATTAACAGTTAATCCTACTGACTCCCTGACCTGCAGTTTTTGACTATCTGCCAAAAGCTACCCCCTTTGTTTACCCCACAGATCTACTCTGACAGTGTAAAAATTTGCCCATTTTTATCATCTACCCTCTCCCCCGGGGCTGCAGTGCAATTAATGTGACGCATCACCAGTTCTGTACAAGACAAAAACCTGTTTCGAAAACCTCCTCAAAAGTTTTTGAGCTTGCTGAAACTTCCCCATTTCTATATCTGAACACAGTCTCGTTTGTATACTGTCGTCTACAGAGGGTTGCAGTTTTTACGGACCCCCCAAAAATTTGGAATCCTTATTAAAAGAATCAAAAGAGCCAAAGAGAAAAAAAAAAATAAAAAATCTCATCCAAGTCTTACAATTTATTATATCTCGGCTACCTTAGGAAATTATGGGTGGCACTTCCAAAAAAAAAATCCAAAAAGCCCACCCCATAAACTTCCAGTTTCTTTTTCTTCTATCCCACAAAATGCAACAAGATCAAAAAAAGGTGAAATTCCCTTCCCCCCCTCCTTCTGTCTCCTTCCGAGCGAATCTGAAACTTTGAACATCGAAGACCAAGAATCCCCCTCTAACAAAAAAAATACCTTGCAGCGCTTTTTTTCTCGTTTCGCTCCAGCCCCCAAATGTTTTTAAAGGGAGTATATCGGAATAAAAAAAGATTTTCAATCCGGCTTCCAGAATGTCATTCGAAACGAAGATGCGAGTTTGGGGCCGAGTCCATTTTTCCCTTATCGACGCAAAAAAACGCCCTTTTGGGAGGAGTCCCGTGCCTGTAATAAGGTCCTGGCCCTAAAAGCGCCCAGGTAACTGTCCGTTTTAGAGGTATCCCGGGTCCGTATGCCGTCGTTTAAACGGATATTTAATGGATCTAATGGCCAAACTTTTCCCTAAATGTGGCCCCCAGGTTTTAAATCGCGGATCCCCGAATCCCTAAACCAGCAGCCTTCCCCAACAAGTCCCAAGAGACCCATCGCCCGTTTTTTTTCATTTCTATCTTTTAAAGGGAAAGAATTCCTAGGGCATTACAAAAAAATAGTTTCCCTCCCAAAAACGGTTCCAATCTATACGTTTTCCTGTTTCGGCGGTACCAGCTTCGTGAGAGGATTTTCGAAATACACAAAATTTCTCAGGGAAAAAGGCATCCGCAGTGGGGTTTCCCCCGGAAACCCCTTATTACTAAAGCGGTACGCAGTTCCCCTGCATACACCGGATAAAGCGTTTTACTCCCCCTAAGACCTGGAACCTTTGCCTTCCACCGACTCCAGCCCAGTACAGAAAAAAAAAACCGTCCAGAGATGGTTACCCCCTTTGGCCCGAAAAAAAACCATCTGCCTTCTTTAAAAGTGGCCCCCTTAATTTTTTATTTGCAAGGGACCCAAAGTGTTCTTTACTTCCCCTACTGCTCCCCCTCTCTCCCCTTCTTCTCTCCTCTCCTCTCAAATTTACAAGTTTAAAAAGGGCTCTCCCTTGGGAAACTTGTTTGTAATGCTCCCTTTCCCCGCTAAGATTTGGCAGGCTGTCCCGGTATTTCCCCCTTCTCCAAAGGGGATAATTTTATGCAAAAGTTGCGTTATTTCTTTTTTGTTTGGTTTTTATCTGTGGGAGGTTTTTCAGTTGCTTCTGTGTTGTACTGACACCCCAACTCACTATGTAAGTTTACTTTCTGAATTCCCCCTTGAATTTTTCCCCACTCGTTTTGTATGGTTTAAAGTTTACTATCATACAATGTTAAGGGTTTAAATTCCCCCTTAAAAACCTCCCCTTATGTGGGGGAAAAGTGTAGGTCGGTTGTTTTTAAAATTGTTACGGGAGACTCACCTGTTTCCCCTTTGATGCCCTCGATAAAAACAAACACTTCCCATTATTTCAGGCGAACTCTCGAAAAAAAAGGGCAGGAGTCGCTATATTAACAGTTTTTGGGGTGTCTTTTCAAAAACACCGAGCTTTCAGACCCCTGGAGATATTAATATTGTTTGTAAAAATCAACCAAAGCCATTTACTCTTACAGTCTGTAGCCCCAAATAAAAAGCAATTATCCTTCTTAGGGGCCCCATACGGGAAGCCAAAAGAGTTAGGAGAGGTGGCCTCTATTGCGGAGACTTTAATATGGTGATGACGTACTGGGACGGTCAAATCCCCGTAGTCATTAAAAAAGCCCTAAAATCCCTTTTGTTTTGGGGATCTCACGTATTTGGGATATCTCCATACCAGGGAAAAAGGGATTTTCTTTTTTCCCCACCCACATCGGTCCACTAAAAAATTCGTTTTTTTTGATAGATAAAACACTACTCCCACAAGTAGCGCGCTTCCGTTGGTCACTTACTTGGTTGACCATGCCCAAATTTCCCTTTTCCCCTTAAAACCCCCCCCCCTGGTTCCCGCCCCACTTATGGCAATTAATAATTGTCTACTCAAATCTCCCCAAAAATGTTATTTCGGAAAAAAGGTTGACTGATTTTTTTACTATAAATACTGGCTCAGTCACCTCCCGACAAACCCTTTTGGGTGCCCTTTTGGCTTTATCGTGGAGTTTAATCCCAAAAGGGGTAGTCGCTCCAAAAAAAGAATTCAACTAAACCTTTTAATAAATTAAAATTGTAGATTGCGAGTTAAAAAAAAACCCCCCCGTGTAATAAAAAAGCTTAGCTAACCTCAAAGTTTTTCGAACACTTTTTCCCAAAATACGAAAAAAATTACCAAGTAAAAAAGGCAATATTTTACAAAATTTGGGGCTTCTAAACTTAGGAGACGAAATTAAGCCCCAAAATGCTAAAACTAAAATTGATACATTACATCTGATAAAGGAGACACAATTAAGAAAACCCTAGATATTTCCAATCAGTTTGCTCAATTTTTTCAAATTTTACAACCTACAACAAAAAGAAATTTTCCTTACCCCAGATGGGAAAAACAATAAAAATTTCCTTTTCTCGGTAATCTCCCCCAAAAAACAATAAAAACCAACTAAATTCTCTTAACGGCCCCCTTCACCCTGGAAGTTCAACGAGTGATCCGATTAGCAAATTAAATAAGACACCAGGGCCCCGATGGGTTCCAATGAATTTTTTCACCTTTATTGGACTCTAGCCCCGTACATACGCTTTTTTTAATATTGCTCCCCTCCAAAACCCTGAAAGAGTCTTCCAAACGATTATTACCCCTTTTTCCTAAACGGGGAAAGCCCCAGGACAATGTTGTAAATTTAGCCTATTTCATCTTGAACTGGATATCAGATTTATGCTAAAATTTTGCTTCCCGTTTTAAAACCCAATTTTCCTTCCCCTTTACACCCCGCCAAAATGGTTTTGCCCCGGGCAAGCTGAGATGCCACCCGGGTATACTTGCCTTGTACAGATTGCAAGCTCAACCAGATGATGTAGCCTTTCTGTCATTGATGGAAAAAGGTTTTGAAGAGTTAAAATGCGGGACATGGGAAATTTAAATTTATTAAGTTTGGGTTAGGGGTTTTACTTTAGCCAATTATCCCTTTTTCCTCCCCCCCAAACCGCTGTACTCACCTCTGGCTTTTTTTTAAACCCCCTTGACCTTACTAACGGCACTCGTCGGGTTGCCCCTCTCCCCCTTTTATTTTGTATGTGTTTGAGCACTAGCTGAAAAAGGGCAGGACTAATCCACAAATCTCGGGCTTCAGACCCCATATATAAAAAAAATTTTTGCCTTATGCGTGCTCATGCCTGCTTCCCAAACCCTCTTCCTCAATTCCAGCTATTTTGGGAAACCTTACATCTTTCTCCCCCAGTTCCTTTTTAAACTTAATAAGTCTAAAAAAATACTTTTTGCGATTAACAACGCCTCCACCAAAACCCCCTATTAGATAATATGGTTTTTCCCGACGACTTCATCTGTAGGTATTAGGTATTAAGTAATATCTGCCCAAAAATACCCTAGAAGAAAATTTTGGTGCCTTTAAAGAATTTGATACAGAGAAAAAAAACTTAGTAAAACCCCCTTCCGTGGGTGCGAGAGTCAATGTTCTGAAAAAGTCTTTTTGCCAAATTTATCTACATTTCCGAGCGATCCCCTACTCTTCCCAAAAATCATTGTTAAACTTTTTAAAGATTATTTTAAACTTTTTTTGGAATGGAAAAAACCAAGAGTTAAAAGAAACCTTTTTTCTGTAGTTATAGGATGGGGGCTTGGCAGTCCCCTTACATGCTATAATGTAGCGATTCTCTTGGCAAGCTCTTCCCCCCTTTGGTTAATAAAATTTTCTATCTTTGGGCACTTTTGAGAGCAACTCTTTTCCCCCTTTTTCGGTAAGCCTCCACCTTAAGGCCTCAAGTTAGGTGCCCCCTCTCCCCTTTCCGAATTACAAACCCTTTTTGCCCTTTTTTAAAAATTGGAACCAAAATGTCTCCCCCAAATAGGGTTTGTTTTTCAGAAAGAACAAGCCCCAATAAGTATTCTTAAAAGCTTTGGGCAAAAAATTTCCCTTTCCTCCTGGGGCCAGGCACACTTCATCGTGGACCAAAAATTTTTATGATAAAGGTAACCTTAAATCCCTTTTTGGAACTTGAGATCCAGCCAATGTAACTGGTTTTTCTTTTTTAATTTTTTGCAATTATCCCTTACCAATTTTATAAGTTGGCCCCGACCCGAACCGGACCTAGATTTTTCAACTTTTTTTTTCAGAAAAAAAAGGGTTTTAAAAAGGTCTTGACTTTATCCTTTATTCATTGAAAACAGGTACTAAAAAGTTTCCCACCCAGATTAAAAAGGGAAAAAGGAATTAGTCAAAGAATTCCCCTTACTTTGTGGGGGAAGCACACTTAAACCTCTAAAGCTTTCAAAATGTTAAACCATGCCCAAATTTATGCGAAAGATTCTCTTCGCTGGGGAACTTCCCCCTCACGTTTGCCATATTATCCAAGCCATCTGACATGTGTGGAAGCAAAGCGGGGCAACAAGGCACAATGAACATCTTGGGGGGGCTGCCCCCTTATCAGACAACCTTTGGGAAAAAGCGGTTTTTATCTTTTATTTAAAGTTTTGGATACCCTCTTACACCTACCCAGAGTTAGCAGTTCTAGCTAGGCCCATGCTTCCCCCTCTTTGAGAACGTTTTTTTTATGTGTAATTTTAGTTGGTACAGCAATTGCGCATCTTGGAAATCTTTCCGGTTCCCTCACTTACTGAAATTTAAATTAATAGAGTCAATTTTAATTGTGTTGTGAGTTGGACTGGTGACCCCCACATGTTTGCTCCAAGAAGAGTCTTTGGGAGTCCCGGTTACCCCCACAAGTACCAACACCTCTTCTGACCCTCTTCCATAATATGGTCTCAAATTTTGTTATTCCCAACCCTGTAAAATTACCCTTTAAAGGTTCTTACATAGTGATTTTCTTTTTGACTGTTATATTCCGCCCGAATTTTACGTTGTTTCCCTTTTTTTTTGTTTGTTTAAAATTTTGTTGGGAATGTGCCTCCCTTTTTTGTTTTTTTCATACTCTGTACCTATATTGTCATTACCCAATCGAATAAAAAATCATATGTTAAAAAAAAAAAAAAAAAAAGGAGACAGCCCCAAAAATAAAATTAGTAATTTTTTTCACTCCCTTTGTGTCTCGATAGAGAATTAAAAAATGATAAATTTTAAAAGCATTTTTTACAAGGAAAAAAATGCTAGTTTTGATTCTCGGGAGGGGGGACATCTAGTTAGGGAATCAGTTTTTTGCAGTGTTGTGAAAAGGGTTTTAAATTAAAGGAAAATGTTCCAGAGTATTCCATCAAAAGAAATTATTTTTACTAGTTTTTGTTTTGCCACATTTTTGGATTACACCAAAGTTTGTTTTGTTTTATTTTTGAACAGGGAAACGAACTAGAGGTGGTAAGCAAGCAAGGAGGGGCGTAGGTCGTGGGCTGAGGTACGAGACAAGGATTTTTTTCCCGTGTTCCAGACAGATAAAGGAGCACTCGTCCTACGGGAAAGTCAGGATATATGTTTTGGTCGGTTATGTGCGTCTAAATTATAAAAGCGGCGCCGTCCGTTTTTCAGTGGTTAACACAACGCTTCAGCAGTTTTACCCCCTTTTTCCAGTCAAGGGGCACAAATGTCATCTCATCAGTGCAAACCAAAAGGGCCAAAATGTCACCAATAACAGACCGCTTTTGAAAACCCATTTCCAAAGAGTTTTTTTCATGACACAATGCAGTTGGGGTCAAAAGGGTTTTTAAAAAGTTAAAAGGGGCCAAAAGGATGTTTTGTCGCTCTGATCCCCAATCCCCCAATAAAATCCCCTCAGAGGGGAGAGGGAAAGCTGGCCCATCGGCAGAAATACAAGCGGTCACGGTGCTTGCATGCCTGTGGTTCTCCCGCAGCTTGAGGATTGTAGACTGTGAGGAGGGAAGTCAGCTGGATGTGAGGGACATTGCGGAAACCAACATGGTCTTTTGAGCAGCAATGCGACGCATAATCAGTGGAGGGGAGGATGTGGAGTAGTGTAGTGTGGGTCTACCCTGAAAGGGAGGGGCGGGCGCAAGACGCTGCATTAATCCCCCAGCCATGGTCGTGGTGGCAGCGGGAACACTGCTACTAGGTTTTCACCTTCAAAGAGGTCCAGGACCAGTGAAACATGAGCTTTTTTCGATCAAGCCTCAGATTCGCCGACCGATGTCATATGCCGGCTTTGTTTTCAATGCATCAGTAGAGGAAAGAATCTAAAGAATTTAACCACCACCAGCATGAACAGGCACATGCATGGAAAGCATTAATTACTGTGGAAGAATCACTTGGAGAAAAAAGGCCACACAGATCCTAGGCTTCCAATCACCGTGACATTTTCTAACTCCGCCACTTCCAAGCCCAAGCGGTCCTCTGCTGCCGATGTGCCGCAGCATCGGCAAGCACCATCCCCAGTCCTAGACACTGTCAGCCGATTCCCACCACCAGCAAAACAGTCTACACCTTCCCCTTCCACAAGTCTGACCTGCACACCGTACAGCAGCCAGTCCACTAGCCAGCCTTTTGTGTACCAGGTGTGGGAGCAGAAGAAACACTTTCACCCCAGCCATCCCAAAGCCAAAAGCCTGAATGTTGGCAATGCCAGGCTGATGGCATTGGAAATGTTGCCTTTTCACTTGGTGGACACAGATGGGTTCCACCACGTCATCCCCCTGGCATGTCCCCAATATCAGATGCCGAGCAGGCATTTCTTTGCCAGAAAAGCTGTCCCTGCCCTGGCCTGCCACGTTGCAAGAAAGATCTCCAGTGCATTGGCTGCATCTGTGCACCAAAGTCCATCTGACTACAGACACATGGACTAGTAAGCACAGTCAAGGGCATTACATTTCACTGACTGCTCCCTGGGTGAGTTGGGTGGATGACAGTATCTCTGGGGATGATGGGTCTCGGGCTCGGCGGACACTCTTCCACACTGCTGAGATGATGCAGAGTCCAGATCCACAACCTCCACGGGTCGCATCACGTGGCCAAGAGAACCAGGCCTTTCTGAAATTAATGTGTGAACACACAGTTCAAGAGCTGTGGACGGCTCTGTTCACTCAGACCGACCAGTTTCTGGGTGCTAAGAACCTAGAGCCAGGCAATTTGTTGTGCGAAAATGGGATAAATCTCCTTGCTGCCCTTAGAATCGGTAGACTTACGCACATCCCTGGCACACGTCATGAACCTAGTTGTGCAGAAATTCCTCAAGTGCAACCCAGGTCTTGGCTGTCTGCTGAGGAAGGCTCGAGGTCTTAGCTCACACTTCCAGCATTCGCACCCTGCTTCGGAACGACTGGCAGTGTTGCAGCGTGATCTGGACCTCCCCGTCAACCGTCTCATTGTTGACGTGGCAACACGTTGGAATTCCACCCTCCACATGCTCCAGCGATAGTGGCAGCAGCGTAATGCTATTATGCAGTGTGAAGTATTGCATGGCCTGACGAGCAGGGGTGCACGTTGAGCCATAGAGAGTGGAGGCAGGTGAAGGATCTCTGCGACATCCTTGACAGTTTTGAAGATGCAACCAAAATGGTCAGTCAGGACAATGGCGTTGTGGTCGTATTTATACTGGAACAAGCGTTAGACTCTCTGCGGTAGCAGGTCCTGGAAGTGATGGAGGAGAATGAGGCGGACACAGAGCCTTACTCGCCGTCGGATGTAGAAGGCCCAACTGTTTCCCAATTGTAACGGTCTTCTTTAAGCGGTGGTTTGAGGTCCAGGGCGGGTGCTGGATGGCAGTTCAGCTCACAGAGTAGAGGGCATGACGCTAGCCAGGCCCCTGGTGACTGTCAGGATGAAGAAGTGGAGGAGGAGTATGAGGCAGAGGTGGACACCACCGGTACCGATTACCCGTCAGTGGTAAGAGGCTGGCACAGATTTCAGGAGGAGGAAGAAGAGGAGGAAGATCTGGTTAGTGCCCCTCAACCCGACGGCTTAGGAGATCCTGGCAGCATCTCACACATGAGTGCTTGGATGCTACATTACCTGCAAAATGACCCACGCATCAAGGCAATCAAAATGAACAGTAGTTACTGGGTGACCACCCTCCTTGATCCACGTTACAAATCAAAAGTGAGCATTTCCTTCCACCCACACAAATTGACAGTAGAATGCAGGAATTTGAGACAGTGCTCATTGACCAACTTGAAACATCTGTTGCATCTTCTTCACATTCGGATATCATGATGGAACAACGTCAGCAACGTGACAGCAGTAGAATGGCAAGTAGCCGCAGCAGCAGCAGGCAGTGTGGCAGAAGCGCAATGATTAACAATTTTAACTCAGTTTTTACCACCTCACCAATGCCTGCAAGGCAGGGCAGCATTCGGACACACCTAGACCACCTTCAGAGCATGGTCCATGACTACCTGCGGCTCAACACCGATGTTTTTGGACTTGATCTGGACCCATTCCACTTCTGGGTGTCAAAAATAAAGGAATGGCCTGAGGTTACTCGACACGCCATACAAATTTTAGCCTGCCCGGCAGCCAGCGTTATCTCAGAACTTGCCTTCAGCACAGCTGGTTGAGGGTGATAACTGACAACTAACATATCCATCTTTCCCCAAGTATGTGGATGTTTGAATTTTTCAAAATGATCAAGCATGGATTCCTGAAGATTTGTTGCCCGGATGCCGATTAGTCCCAGACTGTAATCTTGATAATAACACATTCCATCAGTCATCTATCTATCATAGTCATCCAATCAGTCTGCAGTAGTCACTATTAACAATTTCAAGCCCCTTTACACCAAATCTAATGGGCCTCCAACTAGAGATGGGCGAATTTGTAAAAAATTTCGATTCGTGACTTCGCGTATTTTGCCGACAAAATTTGTTTCTGGTCAGAATTAATTCGGACGATACATTAAAAAACAGCTATTTTACAGAGGCTTGCACAGTGCCTCGCAGGGTGCTGTAGAATGTTATGATGCCATGCATAAAATATGCAGAGGGAGTTGGTTTGGTCTTCATACAATGTTGTGTTTTAGTATGACTCGCACATGAGACAGGCACGGACTGGGCCGTCGGGGGTTCGGTGGGAATCCACGGTGGGGCCCCCCGAGCCGTTTGGGCCTGGAAGGCAGAGTCCGGTCACTCCCCGGGGCCCGGCCACGAATCCAGTCACTGAACGCCCGGGACCTGCGTCCCGAGCGCCCAGAGACCGGCCCGGGAGTTGGGGACTAATGTCCCCGACTCGCGGGGCTGCGCGGTGTCAGTGGAGCACAGCGCCACCAGCGCTGCGCTCCGCCGACCGCCCTGGCAGGCTTAAGGCACTAGGCCTTAAGCCTGCTGGGCGCCGGCCCCTACTGCTGACGTAGGCGCGCGGTGACGTCATATCACCGTGCCGCCTATGCAGGGCAGGCTAGCTCGGAGCGGCCCGGGAGCGGGAAGCCAGTAAGTGGCTGTTTGTTTGTTTGTTTTTTTTTTTTTAAACATACCCTCAGGGGCCCTGGCTACTAGGGGCGGGCCCTGGCAACTAGGGGGCCCTGGCTACTTGGGGGGCCTGGTACTTGGGGGGCCGGGGGGGGCCCTTGGCTATAGGGGGGCTCTGGCTCTAGGGGGGCCCTGGCTACAATAGGGGGGTCCGCTTTCTACTAGGGGGGCCCAGAACCTACGAAAGGGGGCCCTGGCTACTAAGGGGGTTCTGCTACTAAGAGGGGACCCTGGCTTACTAGGGGGGCCTGGCTTCATAGGGGGGGCCTGGCTACTAGAGGGGGCCTTGATACTAGGGGGCGGGCCCTGGCTTACTAGGGGGGCCCTGGCTCAAGGGGGGCCCTGGCTAAAGGGGGGCTCTGGCTACCTATAGGGGGGCCCTGGCGATAGGGGGGCTCTGGCCTACTAGGGGGCCCTGGCTATAGGGGGGCCCTGGCTACTAGGGGGACCCTGGCTACTAGGGGGCCCTGGCTACACGGGGGAACCTGGCTACTAGGGGGGACCTGGCTACAAGGGGCGCCCTGGCTACCTATAGGGGGGCCCTGGCTACTAGGGGGGCTCTGGCTACTAGGGGGGCCCTGGCTACTTAGGGGGGACCCTGTGGGATACTAGGGGGCCTGGCTAATAGGGGGGCCCTGGATACATGGGGGACCTGGGGCTATATTAGGGGGGCCACTGGGCTTTACAAGGGGGCCACTGGCTACTAGGGGACCATGGATACATAGAGGGGGGCCCGGACTTCTAGGGGGGCACTGGCTACAAGGGGGGACCTGGGCTACTAGGGGGGCCCTGACTACTAGGGAGGCCCTGGCTACAAGGGGGGCATGGCTCAAGGGGGTAGACCTGGGTACTAGGGGCCCTGACTAATAGGGGGGCCTGGTTCATGGGGGGGGCCCTGGCTTACAAAGGGGCCCTGGCTACAAAGGGGGATGGTTACAAGGGGGCCCTGGTACAGGAGTGCCCTCTGGTCTACTAGGCGGGGCCCTGGCTACTATGGGGCCCTGGCTACTAGGGAGGCCTGGCTACAAGGGGGCCCTGGCTACTAGGGGGGCCCTGGCTACAAGGGGGGCCCTGGCTACTAGGGCGGCCCTGGCTACAAGGGGGCCCTAGAATACAAGGGGGGCCCTGACTGGCTACAAGGGGGGGGGGGAGGGCCCTAGTACGCTATTAGGGGTGCCCTGACTTACTACGTGGGGGGCCCTGGGCTACCTATAGGGGGGCCCTCTCTTCAAAGGGGTCACTGACTACAAGGGGGGGCCCTGGCTATCCGACAGGGGGGCCAGGCAATCTAGGGGGGCCCTGGATACAAGGGGGGGCCCTGGCTATCCTACAGGGGGCACTGGACGACTAAGGGGGCCTGACTACAAAGGGGGCCCTGGCTACAACGGGGGCCATGGCTACAAGGCGGGCCACTGGCTACCTCATGGAGGGGGCCCTGGCTACCTCTGGGGGGCCCTCTCTACATAGTGGGCCCTGACTACACGGGGTGCCCGGGCAATCTACGGGGGCCCTGACTACCTCCAGGGGCCCTGACTACAAGGGGGGCCCTGGCTACCTACATGGGGGGGGCCCCCTGGTAATCTAAGGGGCCCCCTGACTATCTACATGGGGCTCTGACTACAAGGTGGGCCCTGGCTACCTACAGGGGGGCCCTGACTACAACAGGGGCCTGACTGCATAGGATGGGACATGGCTATGCTACAGGTGGGGCCCTGGCTTACCTAAGGGGGGCCTGACTACCTACAGGGGGGCCCTGGCTATTAAGGGGGCCTGCCCTGGACTACCTACAGGGGTGTGCCCTGGCAATCTAGGGGGCCCTGAATACCTACGGGGCCCTGACTCCAAGGGGGGTTCGGGCTACCTACAGGGGGGCCCTGACTACATGGGGGGCCCTGGCTACCTAAAGAGGGGCCCTCTTCTACTAAGGGGGCCTGACAACTACAGGGGGCCCTGCTATCTAAAGGGGGCCACTGACTACTAAAGGGGGCCCTGGCTATCCTAACATGCTAAGGTGTCTGACTACTACAAAGTAGCTAAAGGAGGCCCCTAACTTACCTGTATACTACCTAAAGGAGTCCCCTAACTACCTGTATTACTACTAAAGGGAGTCCCCTAACTGTCTGTATTATTACCTATAGAGACCCTAACTGCCTGTATAGCTACTAAAGGAGACCCCTAACTGCCGGTTTATACTAGCTCTAACGAGGCCATAAGTGCCTGTATACTACCTAAAAGGGGCTGGATATTAACAACACAAAAAGATAGAGGGTAACCAGCTACCTCAATGGCATATTAGTGTCCTGTTTCTTTGGTAGATCCCGTGCCAAGAATCCTTGCTTCCAAGTGCTCTTGTGGCTTGAGTAACGAACTTTTCCAAATGATCAGCACAGGGAAATCCGATAAAAAAAGACTTTATTTGAAAAAACTGCTAATCTCCTGTGGATGTCAGGCGTCTTGGTTTCAGGTAGGAAAACTTTCTTGTGTTTGTGTTTTTATTGATTGGATTGGTTTTTGTACACTATAAACAGGAGTGCATTCTATTTCAGTCATTGATCGTCTGAGGGCTTTTTATGCCCGAACATGTCAGCGATCCTTTTGTCTTCTGTGTTGCCTGCTTGCCCTTGGCACTGTTTTGGCACATTTCTTTGTACCTGCAGTTTTTTTCATAGATAGTTTCTTTTTGATCGGATTTCCCTTGTGATCATTTGCGAATGTTGTACCTAAAGGGGATCACCTAACTGCTTGCAGCCTATTTAAAGGGGACCCTAATCCTACAGCTTACCTAACGGGGGGAACGGGGAAACCACCTACCTACCTGCCGAATCTATTTGGGACTACACAACACCTACCTTCAGCCTACTCATAATGGGGTCCACCACTATAAACTGTTTGCCTATCTACTTTCCTAAATGGGGCTGCTTATCTTCACTGGGGGCTATTTACCATACCCACCTGTGGATAGGTACCCTCCAACCTACATGGGGCTGGCCTACAATTTATCACAGCGATGGTCCTCCTACCCTAAGTAGGGCCTATCTAGTTCCTGGGGCCTTCACCCATTCCCAACCCCCTTAGGATAGTAGGTAGTTACACGCTCTAACACCCTGGTAGTGTGTAACAGGGTGGGATTAGGTGAAGAGATGCTGGAAAAATTGAGGATTCTAAGATATTGGTGGTAATTTCTGCAGGGATGAGTTGTGGCTTGGGACATGTCATCATGGCACGGTGTGTGGGGATACGGATGGTGTAATGAGAAGGGGAATAAGGACACGGCTCATAAGAGGAAGAAGAATCGACTCATCAGTCGTCTGCGGTGTCTGTCCTGGACTTCATGGGCGTTATTTTTGCATATTGTAATGTGATGGTGCATGAGCTGGTGTCAAGACACTCTTATGTGGTCTCTATATGTGTGGGGTTCGTTTAGCTGGGTATATACCTAGCTGGTGTTGATTATAATGCGGTCTCATTTGGGCAGTGTTTGTAGGTGTATATCCTTCTTTGCCAATAACTCGCGTTTATGGCTGTAGCTGGGTCTAGAACTCTATTTGGTCTCCTTATGGCAGTGTTTGTAGGTTCATAACTGTGCTGGTGTCTGACACTCATATGTGGTCTCTATTTCGGCAGTGTTGTAGGTCATACCTGAGCTGATGGTATGACCTCTTGTGGTCTCTATTATGGCAGTGTTGTAGGTCATATTTGCAGATGGTGTTGTCCTCATATGTGCGTATCTCATTTGGCTGTGATGTAGGTGTTACCTTTAGCTGTGTGTACATGACACTCCTTTGTGGTTCTGTATTGGTCTGGATATGGTGGCTGTTGTAGGTTATTCCGGAGCTGGTGGTATGACCGCGAGGGGGTTAGCCTTATGGCTGTGGGTTTAGGGTCACTACCTGGCTGGTGGCTGGTGCTCCCTCGATGTGGCTTTTACATTAGCGGTGGTGTGTTGGTTTTTATTAAACTAGGAGTGGTGTACTTGACTTCTATGTGGATTTCTTATTTTGGTGGTGTTCGTAGGTTATACATGTGCTGGGTGGCTGACCTCGATGTGGTCTCTATATGGCGGTGTTGTAGGTTATACCTGAAGAGGGTGTCGGTGGTCGCCTATATGGCGGGGTTGTAGGGTTAGACTGCGATGGGGTCTGTCCTCTTTTGTGTTCTTGTTTTATTCTTGTATAACTTTGGCACAGTGTTTGCGGAGGTGTATCTGCCTGTGCTGGGCTGGTACTGACATCTACTTGTCGGTCTGTCTCTTATATGGGCGGTGTTGTGGTTATACGCCAGCTGAGGGGTTTGTTGCCACTATGTGGTTACCTATATGGCAGTGTTGTATAGGGGATACCTGATAGACTGGTGTCTGTCCTGCTATGTCGATCTCCACTATGGCTGGTGTAGTTTAGGTTATTCCTGAGCATGTCGTACTGTCACTCTACTAGTAGTCTCTATAGGGCATTGGTAGGGTTCGCTACCATGAGCTGGTGTATGTCCAAACTGAGGGGGGTTTATTTGGCGGTGTTGTAGGTTTATTTTAATCTCTTGAGCTTGGTGTTGGAAGCCCTCATAATGTGGTCTCTTATTTTGGGTGGTGTTGGTTAGGTTATAACTCTCCGAGCTGGTGTCTGACACCCTATGTGCTGTCTCTATTATGGCAGTGTATGTAGGTCAATTAGCCTGAGCTGGTGTTGCCTCTATGTGGTATCTATTTGGTGTGAGATGTTGGTATCTGAGTGTTATACCTGAGATGGTGTCTGACCTTATGTGTTTTCCCCTAGGTGGTGTTGTTGGTTAACTGAGCTGGTGTTGTCCTCTATGTGGGCTTTCGATATGGTGGTGTGTAGGTTATACCTGAGCTGGTCCGTCGTGACTCTTCTATGTGGTCTTATATGGCTGTGTTGGTAGGGTTTTACATGTGATGGGTGTCTGTGGTATCTATTTGGACAGGCTCGGGTTTGAGTGATATTCCTGTGCCTGGTATGTCGGAACTATATGTGGTCTCTATATGGCTGGGTGTGCTGTGGTTATACTGATGCTGGGGGTCCTGTCTCTAGGTGGGTACTCTATGAGGCGTGTTGGTGGTTTGCCATGTTGAGTGGGGATCGGTCGTGCGGGTTTGTGTTGGTTGCTCGCTATTTTGGCAAGTGGTGAGAGGTTTATAAATGCAGCGGGTGGTTTTTTGTCTGACCTACTTCGGTGGTCTCTATATGTAGTGGTGTTGTTTGGTTATTTTACCTAAAGTAGCTGGGTAGGTCTGACCTCTATCGTGGTCTCACATTTTTGGCATGTGTTGAGGTCATATTCCATTGTGTCTGGTTGGTCGGTCCTAGAGGGGTGGGGTCCAGACCGGGAGGGGTTGTCAGAGTTTAGAACTGAGCGGTGGCTGTCTCTGTTGTGGGGGGGTCTAGTTGGGTGTGTTGTTTTTCGTTGTAGGTTTGCATACCCTGAGCTGGTGTATGACCTCCGATGTGGTCTCGTTTGGGCGGCTGTTGTAGGTATTATTACCTGAGCTGGGTGTCTGTGGTGTCTATATTTGGCGGTGTTGTAGGATTATTACTTGAGCTGGTGTCTTACTGTCACTGGATTTGGGTCTCTATATGGCAGTTTTGTAGGTTTTACGCTGAGGCTGGTGTCGTGATTCCTCTATGTGGTCGCTATTTGGCGAGTGTGTAGGTTATACATTGAAGCTGGTGTATGTCACCACTCTATGTGGTCTCTTTATGGCGTGTTGTTGGTTATACATGAGCTGTTGTATTGACCTCTGATGTTGTCTCCTCTATGGCAGTGTTGTAGGTTATACCTGAGCTGTCGTCTGACCTCTATGTGGTCTCTATATGGCATTGTGTAGGTTATACCTGAGCTGGTGTCTGACCCCTATGTGGTCTCTATATGGCGGTGTTGTATGGTTATACATGTGCATGGTGTCTGACTTATGTGGTCTCTATATTGGTGGTGTTGTAGGTTTTACCTGAGCTGGTGTCTGACCTCTATAGTGGTTCTCTTTATGGCAGTGTTGTAGGTCTATACCGGAGCTGATTTGTACTGACCCTCTTTGTATGTGGTTCTCTTTATGGCAGTGTTGTAGGTATAACTGAAGTGGGGTCTGGACCTCTATGTGGTCTCTAGATGGCGTGTTGTAGGTCATCCTGAGCTGGTGTCTGACCTCTATGTGGTCTCTATATGTGGTGTTGTTGGTTATACTGTGCTGGTGTCTGACCTCTATGTGTTTCCATACGGTGGTGTTGTAGGTTAAACCTGTGTGGTGTCTGACCTCTATGGGGTGTCTATTTTGGTGGTGTTGGGTAGGTTATAATGAGCGGGTGTCCTGTCCCCTTCTTTGGTCTCTAGATTTGCGGTGTTGTTAGGTGTATACCTTGCGTGCAGTGGTGTCGTATGGTGGGTTTGCACTATATGGCGGTGGTGTTTGTCAGTGTTATAACTTTGTAACTGAGCTTGGCTGTCTGACCTCTATGATGGGATCTTTAATATGCTAGTGTTGTAGGTTTTACCTGAGCTGTGTCTCGACCTCTATGTGGACTCTTTATGGCGGGTGTTGTAGGTATACACGCTGAGCTGGGTGTCTTGACACTATGTGGTCCTCTATTTGGCAGTGTTGTAGGTGTATACTGAGCTGGTGGGAGGTATGGACTTTTGGTGATCTTCATAATGGCAGTTAGTTTGATAGGTTATACCCGAATACTGTGAGTAAGCTGGTGTCTGACACATCTTTGGTGCCGCTCTCTATATGGCATTGAGTCTATTGTTATACCCTTGAGATGGCCAGGGTGTCTCGACTCTCAATTCTAGGTGGTCGCCTATATGGCGGTTGTTGTATGGTTTTTATACCTGAGCTTGGTGCTGACCTCTATGTGGTCTCCTCCCCTCATGTGGTGGTGTTGTAGGTTATAACCCCTGAAGCTTGGTCGTATGTCTGCAACTATGTGGTCTCATTATATGGACAGGGTTGAAGGTTTTACTGAGCTGGAGGTCCATCCTCTATGTGGTTCCTTATGGCGGTGGTTGTTTTTTGGTTAAGGTTAGACATGAGCTGGTGTCGTGCGTCTCTATATGGCGGTGTTGTTAGGTTATACCTGAGTGGTGTATCTGACTCTATGTGGTCCTCTATCTGGCAGTGTTTGTAGTTTATAACTGAGCTGGGGTCTGACCTCTATGTGGTCTTATATGGCATTGTGTAGGTTATACCTGAGCTGGTGTCTGACCACTTTGTGGTCTCTTAATGGCGGTGATTGTAGGTTATACCTGAGCTGGTGTCTGACCTCATATGTTGGTCTTATATGACGTGTAATTGTTAGGTTATACCTGAGCTGGTGTCTGACCTCTATGTGGTCTCTATATGGCGGTGTTGAGGTTATTACCTGAGCTGGTGTCTGAACGCTAAATGGTCTCTACTATGGCGGTGTTGTAGGTTAGTCCCTGAGCTGTGTCTGTGGTCTCTATATGGCGGTGTTGTAGGTTATACCTGAGCTGGTGTCTGACCACTATGTGGTCTCTTTATGGCAGTGTTGTCGGTAATACCTGAGCTGGTGTCTGACCTCTATGTGATCTCCTTATGGCAGTTGTTGTGGTTATTACCTGAGCTGGTTGTCAGACCCCTATGTGGTTCTCTATATGGCGGTGGTGTAGGTTATACATGAGCTGGAGTCTGACCACTATGTGGGTTCTCTATATGGTGAGGGGTGTCGGTTATACTGAGTGGTGTCTGACCTCATGTGGTCTCATATGGAAGTGTTGGAGGTTATACTGCGCTGGTGTTTGTGGTCTATTATGGTGGTATTTGTAGGTTATACCTGAGGATGGTGTTGACCTACTATGTGGTCTCTATTATTGGCGGAGTTGTAGGTTATACCTGAGATGGTGTATGACCTCTATATGGTATCCTTACGATGCGTGTTGTAGGTTATATATGTGCGGGTATAAGTGGCAGCGTACATATGTCCCTGATGTAAGAGTGAGGGGAGACACCTGACCACCTGTGATGAGGAGTTAGACCTTTCTTTCGTGCTGGGGTTTATTTTAGAGGTGATGTGGTGCGTGACAAGGGCAACGTTGGAGGGGGATATTGTTTATGGGTGGTAGGGGGATATGGATGGAGCTACTTAAGCTCCCTGTGTCTTTTGATTTGTTTGACTGACTTATGTGTGAGATACAGTATGTTGATATCTTGCTATTGTACTACACAATAAGTATTGTTTTCATCACGGTATTTGTGGTTAAAAATGGGTTGGTTTATGTACGTGAGGCGCGTAATATTTTCAATGTAGGAGTAGGGGGGACCCACCAAGATCAACTCCCCATGTGGCCCTCAGTATCCCCACACAGTCACGACAACTCGAATCTTGACTGCCGCCGCTCTGTTGTGTATCGCCTGCTACTGCACTATAAATTTACTCTGCTGAGGCAGACTTAACAGAGGCCGCATATTGACGTAAAAACTGAAGCGGGAATGTAGCCTGATAAAGTCATGGCAGCGGAAGCTGGAAATGAATCACAAGCTGAGTAGTCTCAGTGGAACATCTGTGACAGAGTGTGAGGTGTCGGGGAAAGGGTCGGTGGGCTAGCCACGCCAAGCATGAGGTCAGAGAGTGGCACAATGGACATTTCTGGAGGTGGTCAAAAAACTGGTCCAGTAGGACTACCAGAGTGGCATCAATGATACAGTTTGGAGGTCACGGCATCAGCAGCATGAGGTCGGACAATGGCACAATGACTTTTGGAGGTGCAAAAAACAGGGTGTAGGCCACAGAGTGGCACAATTTGACAAGTGTGGAGGGCACGGCAGCTGTCACAAGCAGGCAGCATGAGGTCAGAGCAAGTGGCTCAATGACATTCTGGAGGTAGCAAAACAGTAGTAGACACAGAGTTGGCACACAATTCACAGATGTGTGGAGGTGTAATGGCAGCAGCCACAGCAGCAGCATGAGGTCAGAGAGTGTGCACCATTGACATTTCTGGAGGTGGAAAAAACAGGAGTATGCCACAGAGTGGCACAATGATACAGAGTGGAGGGGGGACGGCAGGAGAACAGTAGGAGGGTAAGAGTGTGGCCAATGACAGGGTGTGGAGGGCACGGAAACACACCACCAACACCCCGATATAAAAAAAAACGCATGAGGTCAGAGCGGGGCACAATGACATTCTGGAGGTGGCAAAAACAGGTGTCGGTCCCTGAGTGGCACAATGACACAGTGTGGAGGTAACGGCAGCATGAGCATTAGGTCATGACAGTGTGCACCATGACATTCTGGAGGTGGCAATACAGGAGGTGGCATCTGAGTGGCAGCAATGACACAGTGTGGAGGTCACAGCAGCAGCTTGAGGTCAGAACAGTGGGCACATTGACATTTTGGATGGTGGCAAAAAATTAGGTAGTAGGCCACGAGTGGCCCACCCACACTAATGACTCAGTGTGGAAGGTAACGGCAGCTGCAGCTTGAGGTCAGGACAGTGGCTACATATGACAGATTCTGTGAGTGGCAAAAACAGGAGGTAGGCCACAGAGTGGCACAATGACACAGTGTGGAGGTCACGGGCAAGCAGCAGCATGATGTCGACTGGTGGCCACGAATGACATTTCTGGAGGCGGCAAAAAAACAGGGAGTAGGCCACAGGTGGACAATGCACACAGTGTGGGAGGTCACAGCAGCAGCAGAGGTCAGACAGTGGCACCATAATGGACATTCCTGGAGTAGGCCACAGAGTGGCACATGACTCACAAGAGTGGAGGTGACGGCGGCAGGAGAACTGCATTGACTCCGTCTAGAGAGTGGCACAATGACACAGTTTGGAGGTGAACGCCGCAGCAACAGCAGCTGCAGCATGAGGTCGAGAGTTGCACAATGAACTGTGTGGATGTCCGGCCACCAGCCAACCGAGATAGCTGCAGCATGAGGTCATAGAGTGGCACTAATGAACAGAGTGTGGAGGGGGGTGGCAATACCAGTCCTGGTAAAGATGGTTGGTGGCAGATGGTGAACTGGTCAGCAGTATTTGTGGAATCAGGCGGGTTGGGAGGCATCAGAAATAGTGGGCTGAGGACAGGTAGTTTGATAAACCAGACTCTCATTTCTCACCAGTTTGGGTGTGGCGTTCATGGCTGATGTAGGTCTGATGTCTAAGGGCATTTGGTGTGTGGAAAATCCTGGCCGATCCGCTGATTCGCATCTTGACCAAAGGTCCAGTTGTTTCCACATTTCCGTGGCAAGCGGGTTCTCTTGGGGGAAAAAGATGACCCCGCCGAACTGAATTACCGCTCTGATGCCACACTATGGCCGGGCAGGACAAAAAAAAGCTTTCTCCACTGCTAAAGCGGCAAGTTGCGGCCACACATCCAGTTTGGCTGACCAGTAGTCCAGCGGATCTTCTAACTGGGGTGGCAGAGTGCTGTCCAAGTAGGCACCTACCTGTGGTTCAGGGTCTGCGCCAGGTCCTGCTGCTGCTGCGACTACCCTCCTCACTAGGCGGGTGAAGGAAGCTGCTCATCAGTGACTCCAGGACTTAGGTTGTGTGTATGTGGAGCTGGTACTGTCCTACCACACACCCGTCTCCCAGCGAGCGCGGGCAGTTGTAGTGAGCGCTGAAGAACCTCCCCGGTTCAGACTGTCAGAGGTGGACGATGCCGCACATAGGAAGCGGCAAACTGGAATACAGGAGGATTTCCCATGTTAGTTTTTGAGTTTGTCCTCACTCTCAGCTGCTGGGAAAGGCTCCCATTTGGACGGTAGCGTGGGTACAAGATAGGGTGGAGAGCCTCAGAGGTCTATCCTTCTGCCAGATGGTGACTATTCGGCTGTCACTGCCAGGCAAAAAGCAGCATGCTGCGGGCCATATGCAGCTCTGAGGGTCCCTGCCTCCATCTCACTGTATACTGCAACGGGGGGTTTCCTTGCGGGTCATCTGACTCGTCTTCCTCATCTCCATCTACCTCCTCCACGCTGCTCCTGCTCCTCCTGCTCTTGTCACTGGGTAGAAAATCCATCATTTCACCAGACAATGCTTCTGCTCTAATGTCCTATCTCACCTCCTCCATTCTGTCCCAACCGGGACTCGTGCCGCGAGAATGTAGTCGCCACGTCCCAGTCTCCTGCAAAGAAGATTTTTCAATCATGTTCCTGGTACCATGAAGCCAGTGGATTGACGTTAGTCATCCCGTAGTCCGTGGCGACTGACAAATAACGTTGCCTCCAGAATGGCCTCAACAAACGGCAGGGGTCTCGCATGAGCCTGCCACTGGCTGACATCAAAGTTACACAGGGGAGTATTCGTTCCGCCTGGATCATCACAAAAAATCGTTAATGGCCTTTTATGTTCATACAGTTCGGTCCACATGTGAGGCGAAATTCCAAAGGTGGAAAATCATCGCATTTCAGAGTGTGGTGGGGGAGGCGTTCTGCCGCTGCTCAACTCGAGGTAGGGTGTTTCCTGGCTTTGGTAGGGAATGGATGACGTGCATAAAAAAAAAAAACCCACAGTTTTCATGGCCCTGTTTCCCCAGAATCTTCTAGGAAAGATCGGTGGAAGACTTTCAGGACACCTTTTCACATACCAGATTGAACACATGGCGCCAATGGGCCAGAGGCGCATGGACCATCCAGCCTCGTGGAAGCGTGGATCACACATGTTACTCACCATTTGCCCGTCACCAGGTTCCAATTTTGCAGGTCGCGTGGAGGAAAGCCACACATCGATTTCTAGCTCTGCATGACGCGGGAGCAGTTCTCCCCTGTGTGAATTCGTTCGGCGAGGCAATGCAGAGGTGTAGAAACTGCGTGACACAGCTTGCACTACACATGTGTTGATGGGCAGTACTTGTGGAGATGGTGGTGTGGTGGAGGAGGAGGAGGCGGACATTGGTACAGGAGCCGCAGTTTGAAAACGTGGACTAGAAAACGCGTCCCCCTGCCCGTTGTTGGTTGCCTGGGCGGAAGCACATTTACCCCTGGGCCATAAAGACATATATGGCCCTGACCGTAGTTACAGCTCCAGACGTCCGCGCTGCCATGCACCTTGGAACAAACCGATAAGCTCAAGGACTGGCCCAAACTTTCTGTTCGACTTTATTTATGAAGTGCTGGTACTGCCTTTTTGGAAAGAAATTACGGTTTTGGAACTCTCCATCTCGGCTCGGCACAACCCAAATTAGTTCTCTAATGGTGCAGAGTCCCCTTTTGGGGAAAGGGAGGGACTCCCAGTACCAACAACTTGGACAGGAGCATGGTCAGCTGCTGAAACCTTAGGATGGTTGGACGCATACTTTTTGTCTCTTTGCAATCGCCTCGCTGAACGACTGCGGGCGCCATGAGTAGCGAGGAGCGGGGGCAGAGCATCTGGACCGGGAGATGATGTCAAACAGAAACAGCTCCCTTCTGCAGAGGTGGTGGAGCCTTGACTGGCTGCAATGGAATGCGTGCCACTGGCCGCTGCTGCTGCTGAAGCGGCAGGATGGACCACCACATCTGAGCCACGTTTCTCCCAGGCCACCGGATGGTGTCGCTGCATGTGTTTGACGCAGGCCGTGGTGCCAACGTTAGCTCCTGGCCACGCTTCACTTTCTGCCTAAGATTCTACATATACCCATATTCGGCTCCTCTGGTGTGCTTAGCAAAGAAACTGCCACACTGCGAGTAGCTGATTTTACCGGCAACGCTCCGCACTGAGTGACTACTGCCGCTGCAGCCTCGCTGATCCCCTGTGCTGCAAACTTTCTTGGCCCTGCGAAGCGGGTTTTCTACCCGTGGCCGCTTGGCCCCGGGACCTCACACTGCTGCTACCCTGCTGACTCATGGCCACACAACCCACTTGCTGGCTGCGCCGCGCCTGACGGCAAGCTGACGCCCTCTTTCCTGACGATGATGAAGCCCTTGCTTCACCGGCTCCCAAGTGCGGTCGGTTAAATCATAATCTTTTTGTGTTTCATCGTCACTGCTGTCCTCATCACCGGTCTTGGTATGCAGAGGCTGACCCCTCACAACATGACCTCCCATGCCACTCCCCAACATCTATTACTTTGCCCCCTACTGCAAGAAGCAGGGGATATTGGCCCATTTTTTCGCTGCCAAGTAGCTGCTGACTGACCTCCTCAAATTGTTCATCCTCGCTATATAGTGGCGCTGAGCCCAGACCACATAGTAGATCTCTGGTGAGGGACCGGATGGGACAGAGGCGGGTTGAGGACAGGTGGGGGGCCGTTGCCCCACTCCCGGGCCATGCCAACTAAGGGTTGTGTCTGACTTTTCCCACCGACTCTTGGCTGGGGTTGTCAGATGTCATCTGGAGGAAGTGGATGATTTAGTCAACCAATCAAGAACCATTGGGTTGCTGAACAACACACGGCCGCTAGATGACACCGGCAGTTCTGGCCTCACCGAGTGACCCCTGCTGCGACGTCCCCTTGCTGTGCTGTGACCTGGGCCTGCTTCAGGAATGTTTTTGCCACTGCCACTCGCAGGTGAAGAGCCTGACACCTCTCAGTCTGACATACTGTTTGTTCTAAAATGTACAGACTGTTTGATGAAGATATCTGTATATGATAAATACACACCCTGTATTTGACTCCAAATGAACCCAGTAACAAGCCTGGGTAACCCTTGGATATAAATTGTGCTCCATAAAATGGCCAGGAAAAATTTACTTGTATGTGTCGTTTAAAAACACTGTGTATTTTACTGAATGTAAAAGCACAAACAGGCTTAATTAACCTTAGGATATGAATTATGCTACAGGCAAAATTGCTTTTTTTTCGGTGAAAAAGGTTTCTTTTAGTGACCACAACAGCAGAACAATGCTTAATTAACCCCTGGTACAAATTGCGCCAAAGAAATGAGCAACCAAAAATTACCAGCTTTGTAGTGTGTTACAATGTCGTGTATTTTACAGTACACAACAAGAGAAAAATTGTAATTAACCTTCGGTTATGAATTATGCTACAGGAAAAATGTCTTTTTTTGGGTGAAAAAGAGGTTTCTTTTAGTCAAACCCCAACAGCAAACAACGCTTAATTAACCCCCGGATGTAAATTGCGCAAAAGAATTGAGAAACCAAAAATGAAGTGGTATTTGGATTGAAAAAACGCGTTTTTTAAAAATCAACAGGAACGGCTTAGATGACACTTGGATTTAAATGTGCTGGAGCGATGCATTAAAATGTTAGAGCTGCATTGGACGCACACGGACTTCGTTCTAATACCCCAAAAACAGAATTAGAACGTAAGAGAAGCATCTTGGGGAAAAAGCTGTAACCCCCCAAAAATCGCTGTATAAAAAAGAGTTTTGGGAAGAGTATTACAAGCAGCCGTGGCAGCCCTTCCTAATCAGTACAGTGAGAGCGGTATGACTCCCGGCGCGCCCCCGGACTTATTAGGGGTGAGTCTAGAATCCCCCGGGTTTGTTTGGGGTTTAAATCTCGCACATGTTTTAGGCTAGTCCTTCTTCCCCCAATTTTTTTGCCCCATGTAACGCCATGTGTCGCAGCCTTTTATAAAATAAAACCACTTCTTACGCGAATACCCCAAAACTTCGATTCGTTCAAACCGAATTTTCCCTAAAATTTCTAAACAAATTCCCTTCATTAGAATCAATTCGCCCATTTTACCTCCCCCATTATACTTCCTTTTTTTTAACATTTTGGGGCCCCTTTTCAATTAGGGCCCTGACAAAGTACTGCCGTACTGCCTGTTGGCACCATGGCGGTAGCAGTCTACGGGGTCCGCTTTTGGGGTCCTAAAACCCCCTTTGACAAGAAAAAATCAATTGAAATGGCCCACATGGTAACTGGCATGGGCCCAAAGGGGGCAGTTTTCCCCGTCGGGGGTCCTAATCAAAAGGGCCCCAGGGGTATGTTAAAAAATAGGGTAGTAATGGGTGGGGGCCCCCTTTTGATTTAGTACAGGGGACCTTGAAAGGGTTTAATAGATGACGACGGCAGCCCTCGCTACCCGCAACCCTATAAATGGCCCTGCTAGTAAACCTCCATGTTCCCGTTGGGATGTTTTTGCGCCCCCACTTTGACATTTTTTCCCCCCGGGTGCAAAAAGTGATGGGGGGCCCCGCCTTTACCATGTGCCTTTTCCCAAAATACGGTGTCTTCTTACGTGTCAAAGGACCCGAGCAGTGCTAGCGCTACCCTCGAATGGCTAGCAGCCTCAGCTTTTCAGTTAGCCTTTTAAAAGAAATAAAATGATTTTAGCCTGTGTTTTTTTTTCTGTGACTTTAACCCAAATTGTCTTCACTAAGTTGTTCCAGTTCCTTTTTCCTATGGAAGGTAATTGCGGCTTTCCTCACCTGTTTAATCTAAAAATTAACCTGAACATCATCTCCCATTGACTTTAATGGGGTTCGGCATTCAATCCGAATTTCTAAAAGTTTCTAAAAGTTCGGGGTTCGGTCTCTAGTCAGAATCTCTCACAGATTGATGCTTTTTTTAACATAAAGTGCAACCAGATTGGTGTTTGGTCACCTATGAGGAATTAACCTTTACAGTGATTGGAACACGCTGACATCTTCTGCCCCCCTGCCCACTTATCCATATGCTAGCCAGTTTGGGTTAAAGTTTGCCACAGTGGCATGTCCCAGCTCACCTGTGCATACTGATACCTCAGAAACAGTGGTGGCGGGGCTCTCCCAGCACACATATCTTTACAGTGGCAGTGGCAGGCTTCTTCCAGCGGTTGTGGTGCTTCATGTTCTCCAGGCAGCAGATGCCCCCCATACAAGGTAAGAACTATCTAAATTATCTGCTAACCCTAATGTATGGCGCAGGGGGAGCTGTAGCAATGACTGCTGCTATTTTTATTTTTAAGGGGAAAGGCTTTTTTCTAAAACTTTAAAAAAAAAAACACTTGCTTATATTTGTGGGGAAAAAAAAAGCATAAATGGCTGTCAAAATGGTTTAACTATTTTTGGTAAGAAAAAGGAAAAGATTAAACAAACACACTTCCACTTGAAGATATGCTAATGTGTCATCACTATAGGATGTTCTCATTTTGTAGACTGATTTTTTGATTTTTAAATCCGGCCCCAGGGTTAAAAAACTCAAAAATGGGATCAGTGGATGCAAGCTACAGGGGGGAAAACAAAACAAATTGTTAATTTTTTCAGAGAAATTCTTATCAAACAATTGTAATAGGGTTAAATCTAACTGCTTTTAAAGCCATAAGTGGGGCGCAAAATCTGGCCCGCCGGGGCCCTTTCCCACAGGGGGGGTGAAACGGCCGCTGTGCCCTTCACCCCCCGGATTCGCTGTACGGGGGAGGAAAGGGGGGGTCGCTCCCCCCCTCCCCCGTATGTACAGCGCCGGGGTGCGCGCATGCGGGCACGGCGAGGGGGAATGACCCGGCTACACTGACTTCCCCCGCTCGCGAGGAGATCGTCCGGAGTGGGCCACGCGCAGGAGCCTGGGCAGGTAAGGGCTTTTATTATTTTTTTTTATTAGCTTTAGGGGGATCTACTTTACAATGGGGAAAAATTTTCTAACTCAACAAAAGGGGGCATCACCCAAAAAAATTTGGGGGGTTTACTCAAAAATGGGGGGGGTCTACCGGCAAAAGGGGGGCACTACCCCGGCAACAAGGGGGCACTACCTGGCTAACAAAGGGGGACTACCTGGGAAACAAAGGGGGCAACCTGGCAAACGGGGGGACTTCCCGGCAACAGAGGGGGCACTACCTGTCAACAGGGGGGCACTACCTGGCAAACAATGGGGGCACTACCTGGCAAACAAGGGGGGCATCTACCTGTCAACAGAGGGGGCAACTATGGCAAAAAAGGGGGGGATTACCTGGCAACAGGGGGGGTTACACCGGCAACAGAGGGGGAAAAATACCGGGCAACAGAGGGGGCACTACCTGGCAACAGCTATTTTGTAATGCAATTTTTTAGTATTTTTAATTCTAAAAAACGATTTTTTAAAATCGGATGGAACCCCACCAGTCTTTGTTTATCTTTTTTTTTGTTTTAAAATGGGTTGTCTCAATAAAGGGATTGAACATGTTAAAGATTTGAAAAAACAAGCATTTTGCAATATGTGCCCTTTTAACGTGTCCACCTATTCCGTTTTGACAGCACCATCACCCTTGACCATCTTGCCATTGAGAAGAACAAATGTTGTTTGAAACAACTTTTTTTAGAATAGGCCCGTAGTATACTGCATGTCACAGCAAAATGATTCCAAAAATTCAAGCATCCCCCTTTAAAACCACTTTGGACAAGTAAAAACAATGTCATTAAAACAACATTTTTTGAATGGGACCTGTAGTATTTCCTTTAAAAAGCGATCCCCAAAAAATTTTAAAAATATTTCACCCCACTGTTAAAAATTTTGAAGGGAAATGCCACTTGAAGCCACATTTCGTTCCAAAGGACCTATTATTGCTGTATCTCACAGCCATGACCCCAAAAAAGATAAATAGACTTCTCACCCATTTTAAAAAATGGTGAAGGAGAATGCCATTTAGAAGCCACATTTTGTTCCCAAAGGGGACCTGTTTATTGCTGTATCTCCCACAACGACCCCAAAAATTAAAAATATGACTTCTAGCCACTTTAAAAATTGTGAGGCAAACATGCCCCAAAACCATTGACAATGTGAAAAATTCAAAAAGATAAAGTGAGAAAATGGAATAGGTTTTGTCATGAAACCGGGGGTTTCTTTTAGTCCCCTCACAGCAAAACCAGAAAAATAAAAAGTTGGGAATTGAAAAAAAAAATTGCAGTAAGAAATTATCATTTTAAAAAAAATTTTTTA
>JAODAL010046228.1:0-31141 GCA_025379985.1 Phyllomedusa bahiana | reverse complement strand
GCTTGATTTGCAGCAACTTCTAGGTGAAAAGTCTTTGATGGGTCTGGTGTTATTAGAGCTGTTGCTTGTATGAAAGCTCTTTTCAATGAATTACAAGCAGCGGTATGCGTCTCTGTCCATTCTTTGCTGATGTCATCATCCTTCACCTCTTTTTTTAAAAGATTGTAAAACGGTTGGGCAATGTCCGCAAAATGAGGAATGAAGTCTCTTTGGGTATTGGACAAATCCAAAAAAGACCTCAGCGCTGTCTTTGACACCGGAAGCTTCAACCTTTGTATGAGTCCACTTTATGCTGGTCAGGCATTTTGCCATCAGGTGTGATATGGACACCTTGGAAAGTCAGTGATGTTTACATTAACTGACATTTCTTGGAATTTACCTTTAATCTAGCTTTTCACAGCAATTCCAATAATTCTTTGAGTAAAGTCAAATGTTCTTGTTCATTTTCTGTGGCCAGAAGAATATCATCCACATATTGCAAAATTGCTTCAGGTTTGGAATATTTGGCCAACACTGCCGCCATCTTCTTATGGAATATTATTGGTGCGTTGTGGAGCCCTTGTGGAAGTCATTGCCATGTCAACTGACGGTCTTTCCAGGTGAAAGCAATCTTGTATTGAGATTCTTCTGCAACAGGGATGCTCCAAAATCCGTGTGCTATGTCGAGAGTGCCGAATATCTTCGCTTTAGGAGGAATTTGGGAAAGAAGGGTAGGGGTCTTTTTTTAAAAGATTGTACACCGGTCGGGCAATGTCCGCAAAATGAGGAATGAAGTCTCTCTGGTATTGGACTAATCCCAGAAAAGACCTCAGCACTGTCTTTGACACCGGAAGCTTCAACCTTTGTATGATGTCCACTTTATGCTGGTCAGACATTTTACCATCAGGTGTGATATGGACACCTAGGAAAGTCAGTGATGTTTGCATTAACTGACATTTCTTGGAATTTACCTTTAGTCCAGCTTTTCCCAGTAATTCCAATAATTCTTTGAGCAAAGTCAAATGTTCTTGTTTCATTTTCTGTAGCCAGAAAGAATATCATCCCATATTGCAAATTTGCTTCGGGTTTTGGAATATTTGGCCAACACTGCCGCCATCTTCTTATGGAATATTGTAGGTGCGTTGTGGAGCCCTTGTGGAAGTCGTTGCCATGTCAACTGACGGTCTTTCCAGGTGAAAGCAATCTTGTATTGAGATTCTTCTGCAACAGGGATGCTCCAAAATCCGTGTGCTATGTCGAGAGTGCCGAATATCTTCGCTTTAGGAGGAATTTGGGAAAGAAGGGTAGGGGTCTCTCTGACAACTGGTGCACCGGCTGGTGTAACGGAATTCAACTTACGATAATCTAGGCACAATCGATATGATCCATCTGGTTTCCGGATCGGATATAAAGCAGAATTTGTTATGGATTCACATTCTCTCAATATTGCCTGCTCTAACAATGACTCAAGTGTTTCCTGTATATAAGGCTCACTGTCTTTTGGAAGAGGGTACTGCTTTTGAGTCACATGGGCTCTCCCTGAAATAACCTCTTCACCTTCCATTTTCCCACAGTCATGCTTATGCTTAGCAAACACATATTCAATACTTTGTATTATCTTTGATACCCTGGCATCATTCATGTACTGGAATTGCTACATCTCCTGTTTTTTGATTGCATGCACCTCAGGGGAATCAGAGGTAACACAATACTCTCCATTACCATGAAACCAGATACTCTCATTTGCATAGTCAACAACAGCTCCATGATGTCCCAAGATACAGACAGAGTCAGGTAAATTCATCAGATATGCCTTCAAGTCAAATTCCTTATTATCTATCTTTAATATAGCCCTTCTTGCTTCTATTGCCACAGCATGGGATCCCTGAAATGCTTGGAGGTTCAGCTTCCGCCCTGTAGAAAAAGGGTGATTTTGAGGGGTTTAGGTTTTGTGTAAGATTGAGATAGAAGCTCCAGTATCAATCAACATCTGCTGTGGTGGGCCTCTTTCCACTGCAGCAAATATTACAGGTCTATTGCATCCATCTCTCTTGAACTCCACAACAGGAGTGATGCAGGCAACGTTTTCCTAGGCCGAGCTTGTTGGATGGGAATTGGTAACGAGACTTTGAGAGCAATTATTAACATTAGATCTTGCAATGTGGTCCGCAGACTGAATTGCTTTCAATTTCTCAATTTCCCTCAAAGCAATTGCCAATTGTTGCTGCAACTCTTTGACTGAGTTATCAGCTAGTGGTGCAGGGGCTTTTGCTTGCCTGAAAGGATAATATTTAGAAAAATGACCCCCCTGGCCACACACAAAGCATTTTAAAGCTTGTCCCTTCTCTGATGGTCCTTTATAATATTGTAAGGGCTTCCTAAATGAACTATGGACAGGTCCTTCAACTGCTGCTACTCTACCTCTAGGAGTTTTTTTACTGTTCCTTCACAATTGCTTCAGCCCTTTTAAGGCAATTAATCATTTTTTGTGAATGAGTTCTGCACTGCCACAGATAAACCAACCAACCTGTGTATGTCTGGTAATGTCCTGTTGATTAATGCACGTTTATATATGTCATCACTTTGTGAGCGCTGGGCACCAGCTGGCAATGTTAATTTATAAAGCACAAATAATTTATCAGCAAAAGCTTGGACAGACTCCCCTTTTCTTTGTGTACAGTTCCCAAAACTACTGTGATGATCAGTTTCCTCAATATCCAAGGTTTTGAGGACTTGATCAACTAAGCTTTGTTTAATTATGGGTTCTGTAAACACTGAAGGAAGGAGACTGGCCCTTAAAGCATTATCCAGGCTGGCCACAATAATATCAAAGACATCATTATTTGGGTTCAAATTGCGATGCACTTTTTCAAATTGATCAATTCTCATCATTACTTCAACAGGATCATCACGCAAACTAAAGTGTCCTAATTCCTTACTCAGAGCCTGTATTTCTGTACTAGACAAAGGTTTGCACACTGTGGTTTCAGAAATAGTCAGACCCATAGAATCGACTTGCCTTTCTGTAGTAACTGGAGCCATTTTAGCATTATATGAAAAAACTTTGAGATTCTCGGTTCACATATTTTGATCAAAAGATGTTTAAGCTGCCCACGACTTTCAACGTGATCTCAAATAGGGCAGTCCTACTCTATCTTTTACCTCTCAATAGAGCCACATCCAGGCCTCTCACTGGGTCAACTGACCTCCTATATCCAGAGACAAAAAAATAAAAGAAACACCCTACCTGCAGGCTGCACTTCTTATAACAACCTGTGAGAGTGGGCGGGTACAGAAAACCAAATGATTTTAACCTATATGGGAAGGAAAAGGGTGCCTACATTTTGGGTTTCTGTACCCGCCCACTCTCACAGGCTGTTATAAGAAGTGCAGCCAGCAGGTAGGGTGTTTCTTTTATTTTTTTCTCTCTGGATAAGGAGGTCGTTGACCCAGTGAGAGGCCTGGATGTGGCTCTATTGAGAGGTAAAAGATAGGATAGGACTGCCCTATTTGAGATCACGTTGAAAGTCGTGGGCAGCTTAAACATCTTTTGATCAATATATGTGAACCGAGAATCTCAAAGTTTTTTCATGTATGATAGATAGCATAAATGCTTCTTTAGGGATTTCCATGTAATGTATTGCCCTTTTTGCAGTAGTGTGCCGCTGGCAGTGGTGTGCGTGCGTACATATATATATATGTGTGTGCCGCAGCCCTGCCAGTGGCACCCAGGTTTGCATACGTTTTTTCAGAAATGTTTTATGTGCAGAACCATACGTTATATTTGGTGTATATTGATTTTAACCTATATGGGGAGGAAAGGGTGCCTCCATTTTTGGTTTTCTGTACCCGCCCACTCTCACAGGCTGTTATAAGAAGTGCAGCCTGCAGGTAGGGTGTTTCTTTTATTTATTTTTTTCTCTCTGGATAAAGGAGGTCTTTTGACCCAGTGAGAGGCCTGGATGTGGCTCTATTGAGAGGTAAAAGATAGAGTAGGACTGCCCTATTTGAGATCACGTTGAAAGTCGTGGGCAGCTTAAACATCTTTTGATCAAAATATGTGAACCAAGAATCTCAAAGATTTTTCATGTATGATAGATAGCATAAATGCTTCTTTAGGGATTTCCACGTAATGTATTGCCATTTTAGCATTATAATCACAAAAATCATCACCATTTTCTTCCTCTACCTGATTCCAATCACCAACATCCTTATGCAAAGGCACATTAAATGCAGCAACAACAGCACTCTGTCTGCCTAACTGATGCTTCAAATCTTCTATCTGAGCCACACATGAAGAATGATCAACAGGATCATAACTAGAAGTAGCCGACATCCTAATAGCAGCCTCTGCATCCTTCAATCTTTCAATTAATTTATAATTTTCCATGCGCAATTCCTTATTCTCCTCTAAACTTTTCTGATGCCCAAGACCTAAAGCTGTAGCATTTGGAGCAGAGATATGCAACAACTCAACACGCCTATTTAATTCACTAACCTGCTTCTCAAGTGACTCCTTCTGCCCAAACACCACCTTAGACTGCTCAGCTATCCAATATGCTGCAAAAACAAGGGCCGACTTCACTTTACTTTTAGACAATTTCTTCTCACTAATCATTGCATTAACATAACTCTGGGCCTCACACCACGGATCATTGGAAACTTTCATTACTTTGATAATTGCATCAGTATTCTTAACCTTGACAAGTTTCTTTTTCAAACCTTCCATTGTTCAATTTACAGTCAGACAATACAACAGCAACTAACTACAACACTGATCTACCTCACAAGGCACTGCTAGCAACGACTAACAAAACCACAATTACCAGCCAAAATACTGACCAAATGATTCTGGATATATATATATAATATACACAGTCATTGATATACTTACCAGCCGCACCTATTCTCCTCCTACCTGAAGCTCGCCAAATATGTAAGAAATATTAATTATTATTAACAATATTAATATTCAAAAATATGAATATTGAACAATAACAATATTCCCACCTAGATTCTCTGGGGACGTTCAGCGAAGAAAGAGATATCAATGACAAATGTATAAGAAAAGATTATATTTTATCCAGAATGAAATGGGGTACAATGGGGTAAAAATACATTAAAAATAATACACAACAAATCGGTCGCAAAAACAATAAGAATAAAATCAGTTACAAGGAAAGAATATATCAAACTATAGTATGTCAACACCGAGATAATCACACCCTGTGAAACAATACAACAACAAAAAAGAAAAAGCAAACAATTCAATAACTCCTGAACTAAACAATAATACCTAAAATGGAGAGTTATGCAATAATATCTACCAGAATCTGAACTAAGCCATACTACACAAGACCTTCCAATGGGCTCCCTTCCTCTCAGGAGCTTGGACCTCAGAAGCCTCCTCTCCTCAGCTCTCCCCTTCAGCTATCCAGCTCTGGGTATTTATATCATTCTTCCACTCAAAAGGTTGCATAGTCAAAAACTAAAATCTATCTTGGGATCTGCTGAGTCATCTTTGTCTCCCCCCCCAAATGTATACATAAAAACAATCCGGAGACAGACATACTGTCTCTTCTGTCATCCGTAGACAATTTTGTAAATATAACTTGTTTGACTGAAAAACTGCCAGTCTATAACTGAATTTGATAAGGCCGATCTCTATCTGTCTACACACAAAGAAGTCAACTTTCAAATGCCGCTTAGTCTGCAAGTCTGTATAGGCTTCTAATAGATCCTTTTTGATATGTAGAGGGAAAATGCACAAGTACCAGATACTTATCTTTTCTGCATTGTTTTTAGGCAAACAGTGTTTACAGTTCAATTGCCTGACTCAACTCACTATGGGAATGCTATAGAACCTGTTCAAACCCAGCAGCCATTTTGGCTAACTCTCCACTTACAATTACATATACAGTATAAGTTTAATATACATGTAAGAATGGTGGGGGTGCCACACCTTTAGGTTCTTTTGGTATTGCGGGGAGAGACGATGTGGGACCCTGTGCTTGTGTACCGGCGTATAAATAACAAGACAAGATAACTGCTGACCGGGAGAACTGAGGCTTTACTTCTCTTTTTCCTCCAGCAACGACAATTGCAGAACAATTCTGTCGCTCGCATTGAGATTCAGACAGCTCTAGGACCATTCACTCACCCAGCAGTACCCGAGGGGGCTTCCTCCATGCCAACCTCACTGCTCTAACCTGACTGTCCTTTAGTGGCTCTTCCACTCAGCTCAGGGGGCTTCCCAGTCTGTCCTGCTGCTTTTGAAGCTTCTTGCCCCTTCTCCAATGCGCTCCGGGTTTGCTTGCTGATAACAAATAACTATGTACAAATCCTTATCCTCTCAGGCTTGCTTTCTGCCCTTCCATGCGAATCTGCCCCCTCTCATTCCCAGCCGGAATGATGAGGATTCTTCCTGCTCACTCTCTGGCCATCTCAGGCAGACTTCTTCCAGATTTTCTACATGTCTCACTATTTATTCAAATCCCCCGCTGATGACAGCTAACCCCCCTTCTGCTTCACAAAGGTTCAGCTCCCTATTGGCTGGAAGGGTATGACACTACTGTTACCGGGCAGACTACAACTGGGGAAAGAAACCTTAATGTTAACCTATAGCCTACTGAATCTAACATTCCTATTACTGCTATACCTAAGACTCTATAATACACTTACACTACTTTCCTAAATAAAGATAACTAACACTTTTACACACCTCACATACACATATTTCTTCATAAATCACATTTACAGATTATTCACATTTATGCATATCTTACACCCCCATGGAAAAATCACTGTGCCCTTATCACTTAACATGGCAGCTGGAAGCCCTGTAAAGGATTTGATCGCCTCTGTGTTTTTGATTTAGCTACTTCCGGCCCCAGGCAGGAAGTAGTAAAACCACCATCTTTGTACACCTAATGCATTGTATTGCAATGCATTAGGCTGTATAAAATGATTGCCCTAGTGGTGAGCTTCAGGGGACTCCAGTAAAGTAAGGAAAAAAGTGTAAAAAAATAAAAAATATAAAAAATTAATATCACCCCCTTTTGCCATTTTACAAATGAAAAAATAAAATAATAAAAAAGATACACATATTCGGAGTCGCCACATCTGAAAAAGTCTGATCTATTAAAATATAACATCATATATCCCGTCCGCTGAACACCGTAATCCTAAATTGCATTTTATTGGTCATTTCGTGTCCCATAAAAATTGGCAGAAATTTAATCAAAAAAGTACCATGTATTCCAAACTGGTAGCAATAAAAAGCACACTTCGTGCCCCTCACTCGTGTCTGTAGGTGTTAGTACAAAAAAGTTATTGGTCGCAGTAAATGGCATTGCCGCATAAATTTTAAAAATAGAAAATGTTTTGAATTTTTCTTACGGTTCCAAAACATAATGGAAACCGTACATGTTTGATATTGCTGGATTCATATCAACCTGTATAATACAGAGAACACATAATTTTTTACTGAAGATTGAACACCGTGAAAGCAAAACACCCGCAAACATGGTGCAGGTACGTTTTTTTTCACATTTTGCTCTACTTAGAATTTTTTTTGCGATTTCCCAGTATGTTCTATGGTAATATGAACAACACTATTAGAAAGTACATCTTGTCCCGCAAAACATAAGCCCTCATAAGTGTATGTAAGTGGAAAAATAAAAAAGTTATGGCTCTGGGTAGGCGAGGAGGAAAAAACAAACCTGAAAAAAATAGAGGTTAAGATGTGTCACGCACACACTCACCAGCACGTGACGTGGGGGCCACTGTGACGGAGTTGATTTATTTCCACTCAGTTCTATTTTCACTCAACTCTCACTCAGGTGGCAAATCGAGCATAAATCACATCCCAAGACAGTTCCAGCACCCCAAAAATACTACTCTGCCACGACCTTCCTCAATAATCAAAAAGAAAAAGGGAAATCAGAGGAAAGGGTTCTGATCCAAAACTGCACTTTCCAATGCTTACAGGGTTACTGTCACGGTCGGAGGTAGTGGATCCTCTGGACCACCGCAAGCAATGGTGTAAGCCACGCCAGGGAGCGGAATCTAAGTAGGTCCCGGTATACACCAGAGCCCGCTGCAAAGCGGGATGGACTTGCTGCGGCGGGAGTCTACCAGGTCGCTACCCCTGACGTGACTTGCTTGCGGTGGCAGCCGAGGTGTAGCGTGGTAAAGAATCAGAAGGCAGGCTCGTAGTCGGGGACAGACTGAAGGTCGGGACAGGCGGCTGAGGTTCGTGGTCGTGGACAGGCAGAAGGTCAGGGCAAGCGGCAAGATTCGTGGTCGAGGACAAGCAGAAGGTACGGTACACAGGAATCGGAACAAGGCAAGGTACGCTTTCTCTGTAGGCTAAGGGCACTAAAGATCTGGCAAGACTGCTAGGAAGAGGCAGGCTTAAATAGGGGCAGTGCCTGGCAATAGCCAATTACTGCCAGCGCGCACTGACAGAGGCAGACGGAGCAGGAGCGTGGCCGGGTAAGTGGACCTGGGCACCGGCAGGGGAGCGAGTGGACCCCCGACCCGACGTGCGGGACGGGGCGCCGCACGGCATCGGGGCACGGATGCGCCCGCGACCCGGGACGAGGTTCGCAGGGGCATCCATGACAGTACCCCCCCTTTAGCCTCCCCTTCATTCTAGTCTGGAAGAATCTCTGGATTACACTACGGTTCAGAATATTCTCCTCCGGCTCCCAAGACCTTTCCTCTGGCCCGTACCCCTTCCAGTCAACGAGAAAATACTGTTTCCCTCTAGTCCTCCTCAGACCCAAGATTTCCTTGACCACAAAGACATTGGAAGCATCAGCCACAGACGAAGGAGGGACTGCCTTCCGAGAGAAACGATTCAGGACCAGGGGTTTTAGTAGCAAGACATAAAAGGAGTTCGGGATGCGCATGGTAGGAGGGAGCCGGAGTTTATAGGCCACCGGGTTTATGCACTTAAGGACCTCAAAAGGTCCCAAAAAGCGGGGTCCCAGTTTGTAGGTTGGGATCTTGAGGCGGACATATTTGGCCGACAGCCACACCTTGTCCCCCGGGGAGAAGACCGGAGGGGGACTTCTTCTTTTGTCTGCTTGAACCTTCGTGCGCTCGGAAGCACGGAGCAGGGATTGGCGGGTCAGGGACCAGATGGTCCTCATGTCCAGTGTATCTGCCGCCGGAACCTCAGACGAGGATGCCAGTGGGAGAGGTGGACGGGGATGCAGGCTGTACACGATGTAGAAGGGAGAGGCACCTGCAGACTCCGAATCTAGGGAATTGTATGAAAATTCCGCCCACGGGAGCAAGTTGGACTAGTCATCCTGTCGAGCTGAGATAAAGTGGCGCAGGTAACACGGCAGGACCCGGTTGACTCTCTCCACCTGGCCATTCATCTGGGGGTGGTAAGCTGAGGAGAAATCAAGTTTCACCTGGAGTTGAGAACAAAGGGCCCGCCAGAATTTGGAAACTAACTGGACCCCCCGATCCGAGACTATTTGCGAGAGGAATGTGGCGAAAGATGTGGCGAAAGAAACAGCTCGGCCAGGCGCGGGGCCGAGGGCAGGCCAGGCAGAGAGACAAAATGCGCCATTTTGGAGAACCGATCTATGACCACCCAGACAACGGTGTTGCCCGACGAGGGAGGAAGATCGGATACAAAGTCCATCGCCATGTGAGAACATGGTTGGGTAGGGATAGGTAGTGGGTGCAAGAGCCCCGCCGGCGTGTGACGAGGAGTCTTGTTGCGGGCACAGGAGGTACATGACTCAACGAAATCATTGACATCTTTAGCAAGGTTCTGCCACCAATAGAACCAAGATATCAGGAGAAACGTTTTGCGAGCACCGGGATGGCCGGCCACCAATGAGCAGTATCCCCACTTCAGGATACGCCTGCGGAGCACAGGCCTTACGTATGTCTTCCCCGGTGGGAACTTCTGGAGGTCGACAGGGGCTGTGGAGAGAAGGCGCTCTGGAGGGATTATGTGCTCAGGGGACACTTCTTCACCCACCACATCAGAGGCACGGGAGAGGGCGTCTGCCTTCACATTCTTTTCCGCAGGACGAAAGTGGATCTGAAAGTCAAACCGGGAGAAAAAAAGCGACCACCTAGCCTGGCGTGGATTGAGTCGCTGAGCCGTCTGAAGGTACTGGAGGTTCTTGTGATCTGAGTAGATACAGATGGGATGTCGAGCAGCCTCCAGCAGATAACGCCATTCCTCCAATGCCAGTTTGATGGCTAACAGCTCCAGGTCCCCAATAGTGTAATTTCTCTCCGCCGGCGAAAACGTCTTGGAAAAGAAGCCACACGTGACAATTTTGCCCATGGGCCCCTTTTGCGCGAGGACTGCCCCAACTCCCACTGATGAGGCATCCACTTCGAGCGAGAAGGGTTTCGCGGGGTCCGGCCGCGACAGGACAGATGCAGTGGCAAAGGCGGTCTTTAGTTTCTTGAATACCTCCTCGGCCCCGGGAGGCCAGCCGCGGGGATTAGCAGTTTACTTCGTGAGGGCCACAATGGGAGCCACCAGCGTGGAGGTGTGGGATGAACTGCCTGTAATAATTGCAGAAACCCAGGAAGTGCTGTATGGCCCGGAGGCCGACTGGGTGTGGCCATTGCAACACAGCCGACAACTTGGCTGGGTCCATCTGTAGCCCCTGGTCGGAGAGGATGTAGCTGAGAAAGGGAAGACTTGTCTTGTGAAAGAGGCACTTCTCGAGCTTGGCATACAGACGGTTAGCACGTAAACGGCAGAGAACTTGTTGCACATGAGCCTGGTGAGATTCTGGATCAGGTGAAAAGATCAGGATTAGTGTTGAGCGATTGCGTTGGCTATCGAGATCGATCGATAGTCGATAGTCGGCCGCTATCGATAAGGTTTTTCGATAGTGAGCATCGATTATGCGCGATGACCATTAAAGTCTATGGGAGAGCAACAACACCTTCATTATTACACCCAAACAAGGCTGGAGAAGCTGAAATTAACATCCACAACGAGTTTCAAATGGATACGTGCTACATCTTAGGCAACACACTTAGGTTATAAAAGTCACAGAACCTTTCAATTCACCTGTGGTGAATATAGAATTGCTGTTTTAAGATTTACGTGGATGCTGCGTCAATGAACAGTGCTGGGTGCGCAAAAGTCAAAAAACACGTAACTGTTATGTTTTGATATAATAAACGGTATTTTTTGCACCTTTCAATTCACCTGTGGTGAATATAGAATTGCTGTTTTAAGATTTACGTAGATGCTGCGTCAATGAACAGTGCTGGGTGCGCAAAAGTCAAAAAACACGTAATTGTGATGTTTTCGTACGATACACGGTATTTTTGGCAACAAACAACCTGTGCTGACTACAAGATTGCTGGTTTGTAATTTAAGTGCAAGGTGGATATATCAACAGTCACAGGTGTAATGGGTAAAATTGAACACCTATCTGAAATGTATACTGATAATAAAAGTGGAGTTTTGCAGCTAACAAAGAGACCTGCAGTTACTAGAAATGATGTTTATCCAATATAAGTTCAGGCTGCCCAATATCCAGGAAATATTTCAATAGCAAACTGTTAATAATAAAGATATTCCACTACAATGTCTACACTAAGTCTTGGTGAACTTTATCCAGTGTTCTTTATAGATAGAGCTTGTCTGTGTTCGCCCGCGGGGGCCCCCCCCCCGCTCCCACCGCCGTGAATTTACAGCGGTAGATGCTGCTTTAAAATTCTCTAGCTAACTACATAAAATGTTCAAATCCCTAATCTAACTAAATTGGAAGGATCACAGCTAATAGTAGAGGTTTCTCTGTGCAGAAATAGACTAATTTCGCTGAGCTGTTTGGCCACAGCAGAGCGCAGGTCCTATCCCTATGAGACGCTGAGAGACACTGAGGCTGAAACAGGAAACGCTGTTCTATGTAAAACGAGGTCATGTGATTTTTCCAGCCAATCGCAACCATACACATCCCAGTCATGACGTCGCACACACATCTCACCCTGCTCTATTCTGTAATCTGATTTGCTGGCGCCCAAATTTACAGAAGCGGCCGAAAAGGCGCGATCTTAATAGATGATGCACAGATTTTAACCTTAATTATCGCATGATCTGGAAATTTCGATCACCATAAAAACCTTGCCGATTTCAACTTTGTCGATAAAAATCGCTCAACACTAATCAGGATATCATCCAGATAGACGACCACACAGGAGTACAGGAGATCTCTGAAGATGTCGTTGACAAACTCCTGGAAGACTGCAGGGGCATTGCAGAGTCCGAAGGGCATGACCAGATACTCAAAGTGCCCATCTCGAGTATTGAAAGCCGTCTTCCACTCGTCTCCCTCACGAATCCGAATCAGGTTATAGGCTCCCCGTAGGTCCAGCTTGGAGAAAATCTTGGCTCCACGAAGCCGGTCAAAAAGTTCGGTAATCAATGGCAGGGGGTACCAATTCTTTATGGTGATCTTGTTGAGACCACGGTAATCGATACAAGGACGTAGGGATCCATCCTTCTTCGTTACGAAAAAGAGCCCGGCACCAGCCGGAGAGGAGGACTTACGAATAAACCCCTTCTGGAGGTTCTCTTTGATGTAGGTGGACATGGCCAAGGTCTCAGGCACAGACAGAGGGTAGACCCTGCCCCGTGGAAGAGATGTTCCGGGTAGAAGGTCAATAGGGCAGTCGTAGGGGCGATGTGGAGGCAAGGTCTCCGCTTGCTTCTCCGAGAAGACGTCAGCATACTCTTTATATGGTGCGGGAAGACCCGCTAGAGGCTTAGATGGTACTGGAGAAGCGGTAAGCATAGGGCGAAGTGCCACCAAACAGCGAGACCGAAACTCTGGCCCCAATCGCAGGGCTTCGCCCGTCTGCCAGTCGAGCACCAGGGCATGGCGCTGCAGCCACGGAAGACCCAGGAGGATGGACGAGGAAGATCGGGGTAACACATAGGACGTAAGTCTCTCCTTATGAAGGCCCCTACTTGAAGGGACGAAGGCTCAGTACGGTAACGGACTGGATCGCTGAGGATCTCCCCACTTATGGAGGATATGGCCAGAGATTTCTCCAGGGGAACTACGGGGAGATTGTGTTGAGACACCAGGGCAGCGTCCAAGAAATTTCCAGCCGACCCAGAGTCCAAGAACGCTCAAGCTTGAAAGTGGGTCCCAGTCTCAGTGCTGACCTGGACGGGTATGTTCAGACGAGGAGAGGAGCTGCACACCCCTAGGGACGCCTCTCCCACGAAGCCTAGGTGTGCTCGTTCTCCCGAACGTTGAGGACGGAGCGGGCAACCCCTGAGGAGATGTTCAGGGCTGCCGCAGTAGAGACATAGGCTCTCCTTACGTCGTTGGTTAAGTTCCTGTGGAATCAGGTGGGCTCTATCCACTTGCATGGCCTCTTCCACGGCTGGCTGGGAAGGAGGCAGTGACTAGGTAGACGACGGGTTCGGACCGGTTCATGCTCTTGGCGGAGCTCCTCACGTCTCTCCGCAAAATGGATATCAATCCGAGTTGCCAGATGGATGAGCTCCCTTAATGAAGATTGCGGATCCCGGGTGGAAAGGGCATCCTTAATCTGGCTGGAGAGGCCCTTCTTGAACGTGGCGCACAATGCAGCATCGTTCCAAGCCAGCTCCGATGCTAGTGTGCGGAATTGCATGGAGTAGTCTCCTACGGAGGAGTTCCCCTGATGCAGGTTCAACAGGGCGGTCTGAGCAGACGAAGCGCGGGCAGGCTCTTCGAAGACACTGCGGAACTCCAGTAGGAATGTTGCAAGGTCCGCTGTGACTGGGTCGCCTCGGTCCCAGAGTGGAGTTGCCCAGGCCAGGGCTTTTCCAGAGAGAAGACTGACCATGAAGGCCACCTTGGATCATTCCGAAGGAAACTGACCAGCTATAAGTTCCATATGAAGGGAGCACTGGGTTATGAAGCCCCTGCAGGAATTTGGGTCCCCGTCAAACTTTGTCGGCATGGACAACCGGAGTTTGAGACCGACTGGAGCGGTTGCCACGGGAGAGACCACTGCAGCCGACTGCTGCTGCTGAGTGGCGATGAGCTGCTGCATCATAGTGGGGAGCTGATTAACCTGCTGCGCTTGCTGCGCGATCTGCTTTGATTGCTTGGCCACGATGGTGGTGATGTTAGAGACGCTTGGTGACGGCACCTTGGCGGGATCCATGGCTGGATCTTACTGTCACGGTGGGAGGTAGTGGATCCTCTGGACCACCGCAAGCAATGGCGTAAGCCACGCCAGGGAGTGGAATCTAAGTAGGTCCCGGTATTCACCAGAGCCCGCCGCAAAGCGGGATGGACCTGCTGCGGCGGGAGTCTACCAGGTCGCTACCCCTGACGTGACTTGCTTGCGGAGGCAGTTGAGGTGTAGCGTGGTACAGAATCAGAAGGCAGGCTCTTAGTTGGGGACAGGCTGAAGGTCGGGACAGGCGGCTGAGGTTCGTGGTCGTGGACAGGCAGAAGGTCAGGGCAAGCGTCAAGATTCGTTGTCGAGGACAAGCAGAAGGTACGGTAAACAGGAATCAGAACAAGGCTAGGTACGCTCTCTCTGTAGGCTAAGGGCACTAAAGATCCGGCAAGGCTGCTAGGAAGAGGCAGGCTTAAATAGGGGCAGTGCCCGGCAATAGCCAATTACCGGTGCACTGGCCCTTTAAATCTAACACTGCCGGCGCGCGCGCGCCCTAGGGAGCGGGACCGCGCGCGCCGAGGGACAGAGGCAGACGGAGCAGGAGCGTGGCCGGGTAAGTGGACCTGGGCACCGGCAGGGGAGCGAGTGGACCCCCGACCCGACGTGCGGGACGGGGCGCCGCACGGCATAGGGGCACGGATGCGCCTGCGACCCGGGACGAGGGTTGCAGGGGCATCCGTGACAGTTACCTTACTGCTCTCCAGCAGCTACAGGGTTACACTTCTTCAAGGTTATGGGTTCTTACAGCAAACAAGAACTAAGCTTATTAATTTTAATATTTAATAGTAAAAGGTACAGCGCTTACATAAAAAATACAATAAAATGAATATGACATATGTACATCAGTAATTAAAATAAAAGGGCGAAAACAGAAAATTCCTAACACTTACTATGGTAGGTTATCAGGTCCTGGGGCACGGAAATAATGGAACACAGCTCAATCAGAAATTGAACCCCAAACTATGTGCAATGATTTGAGCCTCGACAATGTGTCTTATAGAACATTCAGCCATCTCAGGTTTCCAAACCTCCCATCACCTAATTATGATAATTAGGCTGTACTTGACTGGCTGGGGATACAATGAGGGGGCGGACACCTTATCATTAATGAGGATTGTTGCTCACTTTGCCCACTAGATGGCATCCACAGGCTGTTCTTCAGTTTGGACAGGTCAGTTGAACCCTGCCCTTCCTATGACCAGTCTTTATGGCTGGATAGATCGGGAGATCACATCTGGCCTGGCTTTTCTTGTTATATCCTAGTGGAGTCTGTAAATACTAAAGGTCATAAAATTGCCATAAATATGCCGCTTAGCAGATACAGCACTGGGTTATGTAAAAAGGGGGTGATATACTATCTCACCAGGAATGATTAATAGTTGCAGGAGATTCCACAAGCAAGGTTTCTGAGATATATACACAGGGTTACAACAGTGCAGGATATACTCTATATAACATACAGTTCTATGAGAGTTACAAACAGACCTTATGATAATATCATAGCTGCCCTGCCAATTGTCCTCACAAGAGGTTAATAAGATTAATTGTATATAGAGAGGAATAGATGTTATAGTGCAAGAGATGGCTTGTAAAAGGGTTAGCTGATAAATGGTGTGAAACATGGCAGAGAAGTAGCAACTACATTCACAATGTGGACAGTACATAGTTATTTAGTTATCCTTAGATGGCAGCAGAGAATATTGTGACTTCCAACTGCTTTGGCAATGGTTGCAAGACAATTAACAGTTGTTAAAGGCAAGACTGTGATGTAGAGGTAACGAATGAAGGTTGATCCACTTTGAAGATGACCTAGGACAAGTGATGTCAAGGACAAGTGATGCTCAAGGAGGACACTGAACCTTCCAGGAGGTGGATAAAGGAGGATGGTGTCCTTATAGCCCTCCTAGATGATTTATAGATGCCACTGAGTTCCCGGCCCCCCAGCAGAGCAGCTGGGCCAGATCTAGACAGGCTGGACACAGAAGTGTGATGCGGTCCCAAATAGTGTCAAGGTGTCTTGGAAGATGCTGCAGTGTGATTGACTACCCAAGAAAGGGTGCCACACTGCACTATTGCCTGGGGTTCTGGTACTGGGTATGGCTAACAGCAGCAGGTTGGTGGAGAAGAAGGGAAAGAGAGGGGTTCTGGTGTTCTGGGCCATGTATGGAACTTCTCCAATTCCATTATCCCCTCTCCCACCTGTTTCTGAGGCGGCACGGATTGCCGTAGAGCAGCTGAGGCAGTCGGGTAATGCAGACAGGTAAAGCATCCATGGTTAGACGCTGGCACTGCAGGTGTCTTCTGGCACTCAGCAAAGAGGGAGCTCAGGGACCGTAGCACACCTCGTAAGCAGCTTTTTTTGTCCACAGTTGGTGAGTATCCTGGGGGAGACGAGCTGGCGGGGTTGGTAAGTGTGGAGGCAGCGAGGTTGGAGCTGTGACTAGACAGGAGACTCCCATCTGGTGAGTAATGGCTGCCACTACACGCAGCAAGTGCCAGTGGAGTTTAACCCTGGAGTGTCCGGGGTTAGCTGAAGAAGAACTCTTTTTAAAGTCTAGGTGAGAGCTGAGACCTCCTGCGTGGTGTTGATGGTGAGGAGTTGGATTTTAGCAGCCAAAATCGCCAATTTGGGGGTCAGGCTGCAGGAGCCTATGTAAAATGCAGCCACATTCAGTCGTCTCAGAAGTGGAATGGTGCACAATCTCAGAACGTGCACAATCCTTGAACCCTCCTTTCTGTTTCAAATCAAGCAAGATGTATTTCAATTTTTTTAAAGCAAACACAGAACCTAAAGTCGAATCCTCAGCGAAGCTGCCAAATATAAAGATAGAAATGTGTTTTTACCGCCTCTATTACCGATAGCCAGAAACTCATGGCCCGGTAGGGTTGGTGCGTGGACAGTCTCCCGGACCACTGGAGACAATGGAACAATCCATATAGAAAAAAAATATTATCCAGCATCCGACTTCCAATAGTTCAAAAAATAAAATCACATATTTTAATTATTATGCATTAAAACAAGAGAACTGCACTCGGCAGTCTCCGAATTAACGATTAAGAGCTCTAGTAGCTCGAAACGCGTCAGAGGAATGTTATCTACTTTGTACTTTACAACAACCCTTGAAATAATTGCTGTTGTTGTGACTACTGCATCAGCACTATGTCCCTAATCCATAAGTATTCTTGGGACTGTGATTTGGATTCTATATACTGGGGATCGTTACTGAGGGAATTCGTTACTTGAATCCACGAGCTGCCAGCCTTCTTCTTGCGCGGGGAGACACCTGTGCTCCACGGGAGAATACATTTATAAAATGTATCACGTAGGGAATAGCACTCATGGAAAAGAATAGTGTCTCTTTACTATAATAGTTGTAACACACCGGAGTAGTGGATCCGCTGGGCCACCGCAAGCGGTGGTACAGGACACACCAGGGAGTGGAGTCTAAGTGGGTCCCGGTTTTCACCAAAGCCCACCAGAGGCGGGATGGACTTGCCACGGCAGGATTCCACCAGGTCACTACCCCTGATGCGCCTTGCTTGCGGTGGTAGCCGAGGTGCAACGCAGTACCGGAACAGTAGACAAACTCGTAGTCGAGGACAGGCCAGAAGGTCATGGCAGGCGGCGAAGAGTCGTGGTCGAAGAACGTAAGCTGACGGGACTAATACATGGAAATGGCAAACAAGAACACTGGAAGGCTTCCTCGCATAAGGTATGGGCACTATGGATTTGGCAAGGCCTTCAGGGAGGTGGAGCATTATATAGGGTCAGCAGCTGGCAATAACCAATTACCGGCACGCTGGCCCTTTAAATCAGAGAGAGCCGGCGTGCGCATGCCCTAAGGAGCTTGGCTGCCCGAACCGGACGGCTACACAGAGGCGGGGAAGCAGGAGCGTGGCCAGGTAATGGATTGCGCCTGAGGGAGCGAGTGCGCCCGCGGCCCAACATGCGGACCGCGCCGCCGTTCGCTCCGGCCACACGGAAGGGACACGGGGGAACGAGCGCTACTTGTGACAGTACACCCCCCTCCCCCTTTGACCTTCCCCTTTTTCTGGCCTGGAGAAATTTCTGCAGTAACACACGGTCCATAATATTGTCCTCCGGCTCCCAAGACCTCTCCTCCAGCCCTGATCATCTTCATGGCCAAAATTTCTTTCACAGCGAAGACAACAGAGTTACCGACCACAGGAGAAGGGGGCGCCACCTTCCGGAAAAACCTATTCATGGTGAAAGGCTTCAGCAGAGAGACGTGGAAGGAGTTCGGGCTGCGCAACATGGGTGGTAACTGGAGCTTGTAAGCCACTGGGTTGATCCTCCTCAGGACCACAAAAGGACCAAGATAACGGGGCCCTAGCTTGTAGCTGGGGAGCTTCAGGCGAACATACTAGGACGACAACCAGACTTTATCCCCGGGAACAAAAGATGGAAGAGGTCTCTTCACGGAGCTTAGTCTGGGCGGAGGCCCGTTACAGAGACTGCCAAGTGTCGCTCCAGATGGCCCTCAGGTCGCGAACCAGGGCGTCCACAGCAGGAACGTCAGAATCCGATGCCAGCGGGTGGGGTGGGCGGGTATCTAGTCCATAAACCACAAAAAAATGGAGAGGCACCAGCCGACTCAGAATCCAGAGAATTATAAGAGAATTCCGCCCAGGGTAGCAAGCTGGACTAATTGTCATGCCGGGCGGAAATGAAATGGCGCAAGTAGTTCCCCAGGATCTGGTTGACTCTCTCCACCTGCCCATTCGTCTGAGGATGGTAAGCAGAGGAAAAGTTCAGATTCACTTTCAACTGGGAGCAGAGGGACCGCCAGAATCTAGATACAAACTGCACTTCGCAATCAGAAACAATGTGCCGAAGAAGACCATGCAACCGAAAAAATGTGTAGAAAGAAGAGACTGGCGAGGCGTGGTGCAGAAGGCAACACAGGCAGAGGTACGAAGTGCGCCATCTTCAAAAAGTGATCAGCGACTAACCAGATGACGGTATTACCTTCAGATGGCGGAAGGTCCATAATGAAGTCCATAGCGATATGGGACCACAGACGGCTTGGAATGGGCAACGGCTGAAGCAACCCTGCAGGCTTGAGGTTGGGCATCTTGTTGTGGGCACAGATAGGACACGATTCCATAAAGTCCTTGACGTCCTTGACAAGGTCCGGCCACCAATAGTAGCGGGCTATGAGCTGACCCATCTTCCGTGCCCCAGGGTGGCTGGCTACCCGAGAAAATGTCCCCACTTCAGAATTCTTCTACGAAGCGCAGGATGCACGTAATTCTTGCCAGGAGGTACCTGTCGGAGATTCACCGGGGCCATGGAAATTAACCAATCCGGAGGGATAATGTGACAAGGAGACAATTCCTCACCAAAGATATCAGAGGCACGAGACAGGGCATCTGCTTTGATGTTTTTTTCAGCCGGCCGAATATGGATCACAAAATTGAATCGAGAGAAAAAGAGGGACCAACGGGCTTGACGGGGGTTAAGGCGCTGGGCCGTCTGAAGATACGCAAGATTCTTGTGGTCCGAGTAAATAGTGACCGGATGACAAGCCCCCCTCCAGTAGATGGTGCCATTCCTCCAGGGCTAACTTAAAGGGGTTGTCTCACTACATCAATTCATCTTACCTCAGTCCTGTTTTTTTGGTTTCATTTTGAATTCAGGGGCATGTTTACTGGCTTCCACTAGGCTGCAGTAGAAGCCAGGTCTGTAGCTATAGCAACCAGCGCTGGCAGCCTATCAGGAGAGATCAAACATGTCTGTAGCTATAGCGACCCGAGGAGCTGATGCAGCCCATAGAAGAGGGGATATCTCAGAATAGGTAGGACATTGTTTATGGACATATATTGCAAAGTGACTTGTTTTTGAAAGATTTTTTAACATAAAAAGCAATCCTTGTAGTGAGACAACCCCTTTAATGGCCCACAACTCGCTGTCTCCAATCGTATAGTTTTTCTTGACAGGAGAGAAGGTCTTCGAAAAGAACCCACAAGTGATGGTCTTCCTCCTGGAGTCCCGCTGGGTAAGCACCACCCCTGCTCCCACCGAAGAAGCATCTACCTCTTGGAAAAAGGGTTTCTTGATGTCCGGACTGGACAGGATAGGAGCAGAGGAAAATGCCGCCTTGAGCCGGGAGAACTCGCCCTCGGCTGCCTGTGGCCATTGCCTCGGATTGCCTGTCTTCTTAGTAACGGCCACAATAGGGGCCACCACCGTGGAGAAGTGCGGAATGAATTGTCGGTAATAATTGGCGAACCCCAAAAAGTGCTGTATGGCCCGGAGGCAGATAGGGTGGGGCCACTGCAGGATGGCGGACAGCTTAGCTGGGTCCATTTGAAGTCCATTGTCGGAAATTATGTACCTGAGGAAAGGCAGACTGGTCCGATGAAACTGGCACTTCTCCAGCTTGGCATATAAGTGGTTCTCTCGGAGGCGTCTAAGGCCCTGGCGCTCATGGAGATGGTGGGTCTTCACATCAGGCGAAAAAAACAAAATATCGTCCAGGTATACTATAACACAGGAATATAGGAGTTCCCGGAAAATCTAATTTACGAATTCCTGAAAAATGGCCGGGGCTTTGCACAACCCGAAGGTCATAACCAGATACTCAAAATGGCCGACATGGGTGTTAAATGCGGTCTTCCACTCGTCGCCTTCCCGGATGCGTATGAGGTTGTAGGCCCCTCGCAAATCCAACTTGGAGAAAATCCTGGCTCCGCGAAGCCGATCGAAGAGCTCTGCAATCAGAGATAGCGGATAGCGGTTCTTCACGGTTATCTTATTGAGCCCATGGTAGTCAATGCAAGGACGTAGAGAGCCATCTTTTTTCTCCACAGAGAAGAATCCGACTCCTGCTGGGGAAGTGGACTTGCGGATAAAGCCTTTCTTGAGGTTCTCCTTTATATAAGCCGACAAGGCCTCGGTCTCATGGACTTACAGCGGATAGACCCTGCCATGTGGAGGACTCGTGCCAGGCAACAGGTCAATAGGACAGTCGTAAGGACGGTGAGGAGGCAAAGTCTCTGCCTGCTTTTCAGAAAACACGTCCGCAAAGTCCTGGTATTCCGCAGGCAGACCCGGCAGGGGTTTTAAGGGCGTCTGCAGAGAAGTGGGGGGCACCAGGCGAGGTGTCACAAGTCTGGCAGTCTTGTCCCCAATGCGTCACTTTGCCCGTTTTCCAGTCCAGCATAGGGGCGTGGTGCTGCAGCCGCGGTAACCCCAACAGGATCGCTGAAGAGGAACGGGGCAGAACATAGAATGCGATCTTCTCTCCGCGGAGCGCCCCAACGTGCATAGAGACCGGCTCCGTGCGAAAGTGAATAGAATCACGCAAGATCTCTCCACTCACAGACGAAATGGCTAAGGGCTTCTCAAGGCAGGTCACTGGAAGACGAAGCTTCGACACCAGAACAGCGTCCATGAAGTTCCCGGCCGACCCGGAGTCAAGGAAAGTGGAGACTTGAGCTTGTGCTCCGTAACCTGACCCGATCCGCACCGGCATGGTCAGACGAGGAGAGGGACTAGTCACACCTAGGGACGCCTCTCCCACGTGTCCTAGGTGTGTGCGTTTCCTGGATGAGGACGGTGGGGACAGTCCCTACGTAAATGCTCTTTGCTGGCACAATACAGGCACAAATTCTTCATGCGACGTCGGGATCGCTCTTGTTCTGAAAGCTAGGCACGGTCCATTTGCATGGGTTCCTCACCGGAGTGCTGTGGAAGATGCAGAGGAGGCTCCTGGAACACCGGAGCCAAAAGAGGGAACTGTAGAGCCCGAACCACGGAGCTCCTCTTGTCTCTCAGCGAAGTGCACATCAATACGGATGGCCAAATGGATCAGCTGGCTTAGGGACGTCGGGAGATCTCTTGCAGCCAGTGCATCCTTGACCCTGCTGGAGAGGCCCTTTTTGAAAGTAGTGCACAAGGCCGCCTCATTCCAGGTCAACTCCGAGGCCAGCGTGCGGAACTGGATGGCGTAGTCCCCCACTGAGGAATCCCCTTGGTGCAAGTTCAGAAGTGCGGTTTCAGCAGAAAATGCACGAGCTGGTTCCTCAAACACGCAACGGAACTCCTTGAAGAAGGCCTGCAGATCCGCTGTCACAGGGTCGCACCTGTCCCAGAGGGGTGTTACCCACGCCAGGGCCTTCCTGGAGAGCAAACAGACCACGAACGCCACCTTTGACGGTTCGGACGGGAACTGGTCAGCCATTAGTTCCACGTGCATGGAGCACTGAGTAATAAATCCCCTGCAGAGTTTCGGAACACCGTCAAACTATGAAGGCAGCAACAGCCAAAGCTTGGGTCCCCGCAGAGGTCGACGGGGTGGCAGGTGTAGACGGGACCGCGAGAGGTGGCGGAGGTTGTTGTTGAGTGGTAATAAGCTGCTGCATCATGGCGGTCAACTGATCTAGCTGTTGCGCCTGTTGTGCCAGCTGCTGGGATTGCTGGGAAACGATAAATGTAAGGTCCTCCACACTGGGCAACGGCACCTTGGTGGGATCCATGGCCGAATCCAACTGTAACACACCGGAGTAGTGGATCTGCTGGGCCACCGCAAGCGGTGGTACAGGACACACCAGGGAGCAGAGTCTAAGTGGGTCCCAGTGTTCACCAGAGCCTGCCGCAAGGCGGGATGGACTTGCCGTGGCGGGATTCCACCAGGTCACTAACCCTGATGCGCCTTGCTTGCGCCGGTAGCTGAGGTGCAACACAGTACCGGAACAGTAGACAAACTCGTAGTCGGGGACGGGCCAGAAGCCCAGGGCAGGCGGCGATGAATCGTGGTTGAAGAACGTAAGCTGACAAGACTGGTACACGGAAATGGCAAACCGGAACACTGGAAGGCTTCCTCGCATAAGCTATGGGCACTATGGATTCGGCAAGGCCTTCAGGGAGATGGAGCATTATATAGGGTCAGCTACCGACAACAACCAATTAACGTACGCCTGGCCCTATTAAATCAAGGAATGGCGTGCGCCATGCCCTACGAGCGGGCCGCCCTCACCGGCCAGCCAAACAGACGCAGGGAAGCAGGAGCTCGGCCAGGTAAGGGATTGTGCTTGAGGGAGCGAGTGCGCCCGCGGCCCGACATGTGGACCGTGGCGCCGCTAGCTCTGGGCGCACGGAGGGACACGGGGGAATGAGCAATATTACAGTGATGGCCAGATTACACAGTGAATTGTATAGACTATAGATGAACTATGCACTGAAGTCTACAAGTGCTTGCTGGCTTCACTGTACTTCTCGCCTCTGGCTCATAACACCAAGGTTCACTCTCTTGTAGTGAACATTCCATCGTGCACTTTATTAACTTTTGGATATTTACTTCCTGTAAAGACCAAGCATCTTGATTCAGGGAAGTTTTCAGTGTTTTTCACTTTTATCACAGGATGAATGCTATTTTGTGATGTTACCTGGAAACCATGAGAAAGCTCTGTTACAGATCTTAACAAATCATAACACTGTCTATAAACAGTGAAGAACTTTGCCTTATTTACATTCACTTACATAAAATATATTGGGTAAATGTGATAATGTGGCAGCAGGAAGTGAATGTGTCATACATGCAAACACAGTCTCATAGGGCGCCAAGACCAAACCTCCCATTGGGCAACCACTGCGCTGAGTACTAGCACAATAACAACCTTTATTAGTGGGGAAAAAGTTATTTAGTCAGACACCAATTGTGCAAGTTCTCCACCACTAAAAAGATGAACGAGGCCTGTAATTGACATCATAGGTCGACCTCACTATGAGAGACAAAATGAGAAAACCATTCCAGAAAACACATTTTTCTAATTTAGAAAGAATTTATTGGCAAATTATGGAGGAGAAATAAGTAGTGGTCAATAACAAAATTCCATCTCAATACTTGTTCTCTCTCCTTTTGTTGGCAATGACAGAGGTCAGACCTTTTCCTGTCTTCACAAGGTCGGCACAAACTGTTGCTGGTATGTTGGGCGCCTTATCCAACATGCAGAACTCCTCAAGAGCAAGTGATGTTTTATGGGTTTTGTAATGCTAGTGAAATATGTAGACCTATTTGAAAATGTCATAATTTTTCCATTTCCTGTATTTAAGCTCATTATAAATTCCAGGTTGTATCACAAGATTTATAATCACACAGGCTTGGCAGCTTCTGTTTAGCTCTCAAGCCTACAGACTTCAGTTAATTTTACGATCTGAGGGGGGCTCACATTGTCAGTTTTGTGATTCTGTATTTTTTCTATACTTAGTCACAGGAGCTGGCCCGTCCATGAGACAGCGATGAGTCCTACAAAAGAACTGTATTCTAAGTGGACACAATATGTTAGGTTGTGTCTGCCAGTTTTTTTTAAAAGACATATAACAACCAGAGAGGCTTGCTGAATTTAGAAGCTGGTACCCCAGCGCTGAGGACGCTACTTCGCTGTATTGAGTCCCTCCGGGAGTTCCCTGTTTTTTCGCAATTTCTCTTCTCAATGGTTGAAGTCATAAAACAGTGATGTTGTTAAAGCTCTGAGGAGGTGAAGTTTGTTTTGTAAGTAATTTATCTTTGTAAATACATATTAGCAAAACTGTCCAAAAATCGACACTATTCCCTGTACCAGTTATTCCTCTTACATATAGTTATCAAATGATCATCAATTGATCTTCCTTGTAAAAATAAAATTGTGTTGTACCCGTGACTGATTGGCCTCTTAAAGCTAGTTACCTAGATCCTGTATAAAAACAACTTGGCAAAACATACATTTGGCGCTGCGAGCAGGGTACAGCAGAAGGCTGAAAAGTGCATTGTTAGCACAAATTTCTGACCTCAAAATTAAAGTTTTAGCAAAATTCCAATAATCCCGCGAATTTTTTAGGAGCTCTGTCCAATAATATTCAGAAAATAGTGTGAAATTGGTAAAACATGTCTGTTTGTTGAAGTTGTTTGTTGTAGCAGCTCGGACATGCTGGTAACTACTGAGACAAAGCTTTGTTCCAGTTAGACGATCAGATTGTAGCAAAGGAACATATATGTTTTGCTTGCAATGTTAGAGAGCCTACAGCAGAGACATGTGTACAGGGAGTTCTGGAAGCTATAGTGCAACGACTACCTTGTGGACCTGCTTTAGTGTGTTGAAAAAATTGAATTTGAGTGATCAGCTTTCCAAAGTGTTAGTCCGTGCTGTAGAAGTAGACAAACAGATTCACTTCTAGATAAAGGAAGAATGGAGTGGTGTGCACAAGGGGAGGTGTTCAGAACCGTCCTTAGAAACAAAGAAGCTGTTTTGAAGGTACAGACAGATCGCTATAACAGTGTTTATTTTTAGAAATAGCAATCCTGCAAATAAGGGGACCCTGAATAGCTCAACCCAGGTCATCTTATCTCTCAGATAGATCTAAGAAACATCATGAGAAGTGAGTTTTATGTGAAACAATGACTATTCACAGAATAAGCAGTGTGAAAAGTTATTAATTGCCTCTAAATTGATGTATACGAGTCTGATGTCCCGCGATCTCTGAGTAGATATCTATAGATTGGGTTTCAGATCAGTGTTCAAAATTGAATATTGTCATCCGTTTGTATCCCCAAAATCATCTGTATCTCTTAGTTTGAAAATGCCTTTTTAAATTGTTTCTTTTACTGTGTTTTGTGTTGCAAAATGTTTGAGCCACAGGAAAAATTTTAGTTTCTGATTGTGCAGGTACACAACACTTGGTGAACAGAATATAAAATTCCATTCAGACATGTTGTGGAGAAATTTTTTGTTCTGTCTTTGCTCATTATATGAGAACAGTTTGCAGCTCATTTCCATACAGGTATATGTAGTTATAGAAAGGATGTTGCTATTTGGAGATGTTAGGTAGCTGACTATTGTGCATGATCTGAGCTGACTATTTACTAACATGTTTGTGTTTCTTCCAGGCAAATCTTCCTGATATATTTGATTTAAAATTGAACTGTTTGTCCCTAAAGTTATGAACACACTGGCGATATATGTTACAGATATTTACTGGCAATAAGAGTAAGATCCTTTTAAAAAATTGGGTTAAAAGAAAAAAGGATTCTAAGCCTCACTTGTGACCTTTTGTACCTTTACAGCTGCAGTATCCAGAAAGGAGGGGGAGAGCTTCCTGGACGTGCGCTTCTCTGTGTTATTTTAAGAGTGAGAAACTCAGGGATACTGTGTATATTTAAAGCACCCTCCCTCCCTGCATTCCACTGCTTAGACAAAGGACCAATTTGGTCCTTTATTGAATGGGTGGGGGGAAAATGTTGTTTGTTTTGTAACCTCTGATTTTGTCCATTACAGTAACTAGGTAACATATTGTAAGACAATGCATGCTACCAACATAATATAGTTTGATGTGTGCATTGTAATGCAATAAAATGCATGACATGTCTGGTATAAAAGTGACCTATAGGTGAAAACAAGGATATCATCTTAAATTGTTTTTTGTTTAAAAAAAATCCACGGGTATAATATTGACTCATTTTGATATCTTGCATTGTGCACATTTAGTTTGAAAAAGTTTTTTTGTTATAAATGTAGTTTTTTGACCCTGTTGCAACACTGTTTTTTTCCCTTCCCTGAATGTTTTAACCCTCTAGGAAGTGAAGTAATTGTATGTTTACTTTCAGGAGTGAAGAAAATATTTCAGTGATCCACGTTAGATCCTAATGAAAGACATTAGAGATATCGCTTGTTGAATTAACCCCGGGGCATAATAAAATTTAACCCTGAGTTTTATTTCGGTAGTAACTAACTGTAATTGTATTTTGGTCAAAATAGATTTTTAGTTCAAAGTGTTCCCCAATTGAACACAACTGTGCATTCATTATTGGATAATTTTTTTTCGTTTGGAGCTCCAGTTCATAAAAGGTTAACAAAGAATTTGTGTGCATTAAAGGGAAAACACCAGTGTTTCCCATGAGTGTGATGTGACCCCATGAGTATGATGTGATGGGCCCTATATGTTTTTGTGATGTGATTTGTGTCTATGTTTGTTTTAGTGTTTTTTGTTGTGATGTCTATTGCGCATTGCGACTAACTTGTTGACATTTTTTAATACTACATGGCAATGTTATTTTGGCGTGAATAAGTTGTGTCCTTTTCTTTTGTTGGCATGTTAAATCTTTCTCTATATAAGAAAAAAATGCCTGAGTAAAGTTTATAAAATACTCTTGGGCTAGGATCAATAATTATTGATTAGCTAAGTGTAAAACTAAGATGCCACAGGTGGGAGGATTTAAAGATGTTAGAAAGCAATGCCGTGAAGTAGTGAGGATTTAATGAATAGAAGGTATAAAAGGTTTTTAGTCTAATATCCCGTGTAAGAATATGAAGAGGGCAGAGAAAAGATTCCCAAATCTTTTGTTTATAAACAGTAAAGTGATTGATTCTGTTGTGTGTTCGCCCCATAACAGATGGGTGGGGGATTATATACTTCATGACATTATTGGAATCTGTTATGAGAGGTAAATGCTGAAGAAATAATCATTACTTATGTAGACCTCTTGCATTACACAAAGGGAAAAATCCTAGTGATGATTAGTCTAATAACACCTATCATCTGCTGTGCAATCCAGTAAGAGAGGAAAGGTTTTGGTATTATTGTGCGAATTAGTTTAAACGCTAACCAATAAAGACTTCTAGTGATCTTATCTACAAAGTGGGGTTTATATGTCCGATGACAGAAGGTCGATTGTGGAACAGAAAGAAGAAAAGTTTTTTTTTTTTCCCCTTTTTCCCATGTTATGTCAGGAAATCTGCAAAGGCCAATATAGCAGAGAGGTTTTTTAAAATAAGTTTGGAGTGCACAAAACCCAGTGTGATATTTATTGCAATGAACTTTCATTTATTAGGGTGGTTAGGATCCCGACATGAGGAAGTAACCAGAATGGACACTGCTCCTGACCTACTGCTAATAAGCGACTGAGACTCGAGTGCTGCTACATCCACCAACTAGAGTGTCATGGTCCCCCCCCCAACACCGCTTCACTATATGTGATACCCGCAATGAATGGAGTTATTGTTGATTACCAGCAAAGATTCAAGTTTGTTTTTGAATTCCATCTTCAGTAATGACAGATTTCAACAGAGCACTGAAGAAACTGAGATGGGGTGGTTTGCAAAAGTGCCAAGAGATAACCCAAGACAACCCTGCACTCTTACAGAGATGTATGTCTGCAAAGTAAAGCCAATACAACCCAGCACTGCTACAGAGCAAAGGTGCCAAGCTATGCCCAAGACAACCCAGCACTGCTACAGAGCACAGGTGCCAAGCTATGCCCAAGACAACCCAGCACTGCTATAAAGATATGTCTGCAAAGCTGCCCAAGTAGATGTCAAGACAAACCAGCATTACCACTGCTGCCACGTCTGAGACCACAAAGGGGCCCTCTACTGCTGCACGAGCACTGCTACGCACCGCGCAAAAGGGGCTCTCATGTCCTGCAAACCTTCCTGTCCTATCATCAAAGCAAAAAAGATGAGAACAGACCTGTTTGTTATATGTTCCAACCGGGGAAGGGGGTAATCAGGACACAATAACCCGGTATCAAGAACTTTGTAACTTTCAGTTTCTAAAAGACCTAGAAGAGGACAGAGACCCTACAGAATAAAGAAGACTTTTCCATTGCTTTGATTGTCAAACACACAGAACTATTTTTGCTTTACAATTTTATTTTCAGCCTATATCCTAGCGGCCAAGTGGTTTCCTGCACATAGCAACTAGAATGGGTAACGGTGAACTATCCCCTGATGAGCAAAACTAGTGTGAGAGTTGAAACTATATTGATTGTTTTGAAAGTGTCCATAATAAGGCGAACTTTAGTGTAAGAACACCCATGGCCCCCACATGTCTACACAAATGTTAGAATATAGAAGAAGATGATGCTTTATGATGGTATATAGCAAGTGAAAAAGATATGCTCGATGGTGTTAGAAAGTATATAGCAAATTAAAATGCTTAATTATAAAATGGTGGAGTTGTCTGTTTAGTTATGTACTCTGTATTTTCCCAGATAACCCGAGTGTATGACTTCAAATAGTCAAGGGTGGAATTGTAGTGCTAGTGAAATAATATGTGACTATTTGATGTCATAATTTCCCATTTCTTGTATATTAAGACTCATTAATAATTTCCAGTGTTGTATTACAATTATACTCACACAGGCTTGCTGTATCACAAGTTAATAATCCACACAGGCTTGCAGACCTACTATTTAGCTCTCGAGCCTAAGACTTCAGTTAATTTTTACGATCTAGGTGGGCTCACATTGTCTGTTTCGTGATTCTGTATTCTCTTATCTTAGTCTCAGGAGCTGGCCCTCCAAGATACAAGATGAGGTCATACAAAAGACTTTGTATTCTAAGCAGGACACAATACGTTAGGTATGTCCTGCCATTTTTTTTAAAAGACATATAACAACCAGAGAGGCTTGTTGAATTTAGAAGCTGGTACCACAGCGCTGAGGACGCTCTCGCTGGTGTTGAGTCCTCCTGGAGTTCCCTGTTTTCGCCATTTCGCTTCCTCATGTTGAAGTCATAAAACAGGTGATATTGTTATAACTCTGAGGAGGTGAATTTGTTTGTAAGTTAATTTAATCTTGTAAATACAATTTTAGCAAAACTGTCTCCCAATTTCACACTATTTCCTGTAACCAGTTTTAATCTCTTACTTATAATTATATTTGATCATAATTGATTCCGATGTAAAATAAAATTATGTTGTACCCTGACTGATTGGCCTTCTTTAAAGCTGTACCTAGATCCTGTATTAAAAAACTTGGCAAAACAGGGTTGTCGCTGGGCAACACAGAATTTCAACTCCTGCCAAAGGTTTTCTATGGGATTGAGATCTGGAGACTAGCTAGGCCACTCCAGGACCTTGGAATCTTTCGTATGAAGCCACTCCTTAGTTGCCCTGGCAGTGAGCTTGGGATCATTGTCAATGGCTGAAAGACCCGCAGGTTTCATCTTCAATGCCCTTGCTGATATGGTTTGCACTCAAATTCTCACGTACAACATGGCTCCATTCATTCTTTCATGTACACAGATCAGTCGTCCTGGTCCCTTAGCAGAGAAACAGCCCCAAAAAGCATGATGTTGCCAACCCATGCTTCACAGGAAGGTATGGTGTATCTTTTTGGATGCACGCACCAGCATTCTCTCTCCTCCAAACACGACAAAAACTATGGTGTTTCTCCTTCAAACAGTTTCTACTTGGTTTTATCTGACCATATGGACATTCTCCCAATCCTCTTCCTGGAATCATCCAAATGCACTCTAGCAAACTTCAGACAGGGCCGGTATGTATGGGTTAAGCAGGGGGGGCACGTCTGGACTGCAGGTTGAGTCCTGGGGTGTTGTTTTTGATGGCACCTTTGTTGCGTTGTTCCCCGCTCTCTGCAGGTCAGTCACTAGGTCCCCCCATGTGCTTCTGTGATATTTGTCACCGCTCTTGTACATTTTTGACCCCACGGGGGGAGTCTTCTGGAGCCTAGATGGAGGGAGTTATCAGTGGTCTTGTATGGTTTTTCCCTTTTTTAAATTTTTGCTCTCCCCAGTTATTCATTCACACAAGCTGTTGCCTATTGCGATTCAGTCTTCCCCGCCGGGCAGGGGTTACAATTATGTTTGGGGTCCCTCACAGCCCTTTGGTCTTCACCTAGTGGGTTTGGAGTGTGCTGTTTTTAGGTTGTGGAAGTTTTTCTTTTTTAATGTTAACAAATTCAAACAGCGGCCATTATGCAGGTAATGATGGAGGACAAAGGGCCTTTAAAAGTTACAGGTCGTAGAGCCAGAAATCTTGCTTTTTGTAGGTGACCCCAAATATTATTTTCCACCCTAATTTTCAAATAAATTCTTTTAAAAACAACAATGGGATTTTTGGATTTTTTTTCTTTTGTCTCTCATAGTTGAGGTCGCCTTGATGTCAATTGGGGGCCGGGGCTGGAGTGAAAAAAACTCCCCCGGGACTTGAACCCCCCGCCCCCAAAAT